>MU226428.1:2604836-2643889 GCA_018584345.1 Thuja plicata
TTGCCTTGGACTTATTGGAAGTCTTTGACTTCCCACGGGATTTGGATCTACCCTTATTGTCAGACTTATTGTCATTTTTCTTCCCTCTTTTAGTGGATCTCCCATGAACAGCAAGGGCTTCTTTTTCTGAAATGGAAGCCTTTCTCTGCATCTCCTATGATAGCAGTGAAGACACCACATCATCCATTTTGAAGGTGACTAACGTGCTTCTGAGAGCCATCACAAGATGGTCCCATGAATCTGGTAAAGAACACAAAAGTGTGTAGCAACAATCCTCCTCCTCTAACTTGACACTAGTTGATGTCAACTGTGCAGCCAGCAAATTAAATGCATTTAAATGATCCGTTAAGGATCCACCTTCCTCCATTTGCAGAGAGTACAAATTCTTCCTCAGGAACAACTTGTTCACCAGAGATTTGGCCTGATACATGGCTGCAAGTCTTTCCCACAAACTATTTGTGGTTTTCTCATCTAGAACATTTAGAAGAACTGCATCGGTTAAACAGAGTCTTATGAGACCCTTAGCTTTATGGTCTTTGATATACCAATATGCTTGAGCTATAGTTGCTGGTCTTATAGCACTTGAAGTCGATTCCCATAGGTCACGATCTTCCAACATGTCTTCTATCTTGAGTTTCCACAACTCAAAATTAGTGCCATTAAATTTCTCCACCTCCATTCTTCCATATGATGAACTTGCCATCTCAATCTGCAAGTAAGATTTAGAATGCTCTGCAAAAAACTCCCACTCAAACTTGAGATCAGCTCAAAAAACCCTACCCAAAAACTAGGATGAAAAGTTGATCAAGCTCTGATACCACTTGTAAGGAAACTCAGGTGCAAAAATAGCTTCCTACGCTAATCTCTATAGGAAAGTATTGTGCAAATTCTTTTAAACCCTTACAATTTCAGATTCGTTAACTACTTTAACAAAGATATTGCAACCACATACCTTGCATACAAAAAAATAGAGAATGACACAATGATATACCTTGGGGAAACCTTTTGGTAAAAACCCTAGCACTCCAAAACCTGCACAATGTATTGATCAAAACTATTGCAGCTTACAATACACTTGCAATGCAAGTTCTTTCAGAAGATTTCAAAACCCTTGAAGACAAATCACGGCAGCATAAAATGTTTCAACAATACACTAGCACCACTTCTCTTCGCAACCCTAAAAAATGCTTATATCATGCGCTTCAGTTTTTAGGGCTACTCCCAAAGATAACTGTATTAGGGTTTTACCATTCTCTGAGAAAATAGGAAACCCAAATTTTTTTTTGGGGTGATGCCCTGAACCCCACGATTGGGGAAGAGTGTACATTACTCAAATTTATCAGTTGCCACATGTCTTCACCTGTCATTGAATCTTCTTAACATAGATCTTACGTGTCATAGGAATCCGTCATAACCATTTTATCCATGATCTCCTTACACACAATTCAAGATGTTGACACATCAACATTATTTGGAAGAAATACATTTTACAAAAAATAACAACAAGAATAGGAATTATCCAAGGTTGAGACACCTTATTCCTAACAGATCTGACTTCCACGTCAGATAAAGAAAGGGTATTCTAATTATATGATATTTAATTGTTTTAAATCCATTTATTTAGGGACAAGAAACATTAATGTAAGTGTTTTAATTAGTCTAACTGATTTAAAGCACATAGACTAGGAGATCTAGGGGCAAGTTGTAAACCTGATCTTAGAGTTAACATTGCTTTTGTCACACCTCGATGAAGTCAATCCATCTATAAATAGATGTTGTAATCATTCATTAGAATTTGTGTGTAAGAGAGAGGAGAACATAATGACTACATCTATGGATTGAATTGAGAGTTTCAAGAACCAGAGCATAAAAAGAAGAATTTGGTTGGCAGAACCAAGAACAGAGGAAACCGATAATCAGAGGTATTATTCAATCATAGCTAAGGTGATATTATTTTATTTGAACTACATAGGGTCTATATTAGCAATAGGAGATTGCATTTAGTAGGTCAATTTGTAATTTTCTATCATTCTAACAAGTGGAGCAAAGTGTAAAAACACCTTTCAAGAAAGGTGGATTTAACAGTCCAATATCAAATCTCTTAACCGAGTGCACACATAACAGTGTTGCTAAATGATCTTAACAGAGTATACTTTAACATGTCTCCACCAATACTCCTAATAGGGTAGATCATCATAAGTGATCAAATTGTAAGCCTTAACCGGCCCCTTCCAATCTGCAGATAGTGAAGTTTTGTGGGTGCCATCCCCACCACAGTTTTTACTTCCTAACAGGAGTTTATTGTGATATCATATCTTGTGTTATGTGTCAATTATGTTCATGAATATTTCTATAAAGGATTCATATGTTTATTATGTTATGAATTGATATAACTCACACAAAGATAATATAGATCAGATTGAATGGATATACAATTGATTACAAAGGTTAATTGATTAAAGGATAAGAAAAAGTTTTAGAGGTACTTATTCACCCCTCCCCTCTCAGTACTACTTCCCATTAAACCCAACAATTGGTATCAGAGATAAGTCTCTTCTTGGAAAGAACAAAGGCTTTGGAGAAAAGATCATACAATGGAGAAGTACAAACATGATAAAAAATATTGAGGATAAAAATCTTGAGATAAAGATGTTCTATGAACATTATAAAGAAGCTAGAATCAACATGAGACAATTGCTTGATGAGAGAAAATGAATGGCAACCCGGAGCAATGAAAAATATTATCAAGAAGAAGAAATTCCAAATTTCTTTGAGTCCTCAGGATCAGATTCAAGCAAAGCATTAGAAACATCAGAAGAGAACATCACAAATCTAAAGGAGATCAATCAACATTTGATAGAGAAAATAAAGATGTTGCAAATTGGTCAAGAGACCCAGATGGTAAGAATGATTGATGTGATGAGTTCTGCTAGACAACTGAAATAGAAAGAACACTAGATACTGATGATAGGAGGAATATTACAAAGAAACTACAAGAAAAGGAGTTAGAAATTCAAAGACATGCTGAGCATCACCATGAGCTCACAAATCAGATTATTCTTATGAGTCAAGAAGCAAATAGAATGAATGTTTGAATCATTGAAAGAATATAGATTATCGGTGAACTAAGAGAAGAAAATGAAACAGTAAATCATGAGGTTAGAATTCAGAAACAACATAATGAAGCTATTAGAAAGTCTAAAGAGAGAAATAAAAGAATGGATGATTCTTTGGAAGGACAATGAAGAGTTGTAACCAACTAGATTTGGTCTGCTCTAACCATAGACTCTATTTTCCCTAAGTGTGATCATACCCCCAATTATGTCCAAACAACCCTGTTACTACTTGGCATAATTCATTCGAATCAGATTTAATCTCCTAAGTGATCTAATCACTAATTTACATTAATCACTTTAGCCAATCCGATCAATTCAATTCAATAAATTCAAATCATACCTGGCTAAGGTAATTAATTTAAAAGGGAATTAATAGAATCCTATTTATACCTCATCACTTGCAAAATCAATCCCCTAGCCTAATTGATTCATTTTGGCTATAGTCCTAATTAATTATTAAAAAGCAATCAAAAGCTTAAATGATTAATTAAATCCCTATTGTTAAATAAATATGTTATTAAAACAATTCATTTCATTAATATTCCCTCAAACCTAACCAATCTCAACTACCCAACCATGAGTTCAAACTCATCCCAACCCCTTCTCACATGCTAATTCTTCTTAATTAGCTAATTAACCCTAATTAGCTAATCCCCCTCCACTCATTCTCTCTCCTCCCATATCTATCTTCTTGATCACATCCCTTAAACCCTAAACCTAATCCTAAGCTACCCTTAAGCTTGTCACATTCCATTAAGGAATGATTAACAACTCCACCCACTTGAGAAAGTCAAGGAATCTCAAGATTCCTTTCCTCAAGTCCACCTTGTTAGGCTTGACTCTAAACCCTCACCCATGCTTCTTAAACCCTCACCCATACCTCATTAATTCTTTCATAAATGAAGCATTAATAGCTCTTATATATTCCTTCCACCCATACCTCATTAATGAGTCTTACACCCTCATTAATGGCAGCCCTTCTAGAGTTTTCTCCCCTTCCTCCATTTCTCCTATAAATAGGATGGATTTTGAGCTCAAATGACCCTGAAATTGAAAGTCTTTTATTGTATTGTTATAATGCTCCTAATTTTGAAGAGTTAATAGCATCCTTATGCTGCCCCTATTTGGAGAATTAAGGAAGCAATCTCATATTTCTCATGTTTAGGACTTTCATAGTGCTTTCTAGCTTAAAGCTTAGTTATATTATTGTAATATCCATTTCTAGAGCTAGCATGCATGTTTTTGAATCATTTAGATTAATTTTCATTTGAATCTTCCATTCTTAGGTTGTATTTGTCACTAGAATATGCATAATCTGAGGGCTATTATGTCATGTTTCATACTCCTAGATAGGAAGCAATAGATCGATTTTAGTGATTGCTATGTTTGCTAACCCCTTTGTTTTCACTAATGTAATGATTTATTGAAGTGTTGTGTCTCATAGGTACAAAAATTACACACACATCTCTGACACCCACTGTGGGGCAAGATTGCTTGAAATTTCACCAAATTTTTCTCTTTTCCCTTAACATTTTCAAAATTTGCAGGCAGTTTATTGTTTTTGGGAGAAACTTATCATTTTCGGTCATTCTTTTATCATTTCTAGGAGCAAATTATCATTTCTGATAAATCTCTTATCATTTCTGGGAGTTTTATTATTGCTTTTCGTTGCACTTCTGGAAGGTAAAATTTGGTCTAAAAATAATTTTTGGTCATTATTTTTGCATTTTTGGTATGTATTATTGTTTCACATAAAAGGAATATCATCCTAGGTACATTGTAATGTTTGAGGTCAATCTTTTATCATTTTTAGGGTTTATCATTTTGGGTCTCTGAAATATCGTCTATCGTCCAGGGGGCAAAAATACAAGGTTTTAACATTTTCTAATTTGATTTCTAACTGGCTAACTTGGTTGTTTCCATGATTGTGATCCTATTTTTAGCCTAACTTGTGTTTGCAGATTTTTGTTAGAGCTACAAAGAGTGAAAAATAAGATACTAACTTGTGGTTTTACAGATTGTTGATCTCTTATCTTGACTTATATTCTTTTCTTATTCTTTAAAAACTAAAAACATTTTCCAATCTTATACTAAATTGACCAGAGGAATATGCTCTTTTCCTTTTTAAGGAAAATTAGAAACTCACAAGTCAATTTATGATTTGAAAAGAATTTGGAGTAATTGAACAAAGAAAATCTCATCATCTAAATTTGGGATAAGTAAATGAACAACACAAATCACTAAATCTTGCAGTTCAAAGAACAAGTTCAATCGTTTAATTCATTTGGAATAAAAAATTGAACAATCAAAGTACTAAATTTGTGGGATAAATGAACAAGTTCAATCATTTAATTCATTTTGGATCAGTAATTGAACAAGCAAAGCACTAAAAATTGTGGTCAATTGAACAAGGAAAAATTTACCTTCAAGCATCCTGTTTTTCTTAAATAGGAACAATCTAAATCAAGCTCAACATAGCTTGAAGGAATGAACATTGATTTGTGTGTTTTAGGAGAAAACAACATGGATTAGGAGAGTATGGTCTTCTTCTTTTGAAGAATCATAAATATAGACATCCTAAGCTCTCCAATCCTTTGTAAGTTTATTTTAACAGTAGAGGGCCTACTGGTTGAGGAAAAAATCTCCCAGGAATGACCCAAGTGAGGACAGGTTTTACGCCAACCCTTCCAAATCACTATAAATAATTTCTTCCTCGTAGGCCAAAGCCTCGAAAGACAGAGCCATTTTTGTTCATGGAATTTTGACATCATTCCTTGAACATGCCTTGGTATGTGTAGAGCAGAGCCGCTTGAATCTTCCTTGCGAGACTACACATATTCAGGTACTCATAGGGCTATATGCCTCAATTTTTCCTTTTGAAATTCTATGGGGGATAGTTTCAAATGGATTGCCCAATAATAGACAACATTTCAACTGAAAGAATTCCTGATTCATCCCCAAAAGGGTGATAATATTTATGTAAGGAAAAAATTAATTTCCCCAAGACACTCATCATATCGTGTGCTCACTTGCGTTTGGAGTCAGCTAATATAGCATCATGACCAGAGCCATTGCATGCTTGGTGATGGCTGTATTCTGATTAGCATTTGAGTGTGTACCTAAGTCAATGAGAAAATATTTTCATTCTCCACCTAGCAAATAGGGATAAGATGTGTGTCTGTTTCACCCTCCTAACAATGCAACAATGCTTGATGTGACTAAAAATCATTAAAAAGATAACACCTTCAAAAAAGAAACAAAATTCAAACCTTGGTCTACATGTGTTTTTCACTCATTGAAAAATCTCAAAAATGTGATCTTCAAACTTCATGCACTTTCAAAATGAAACTGACAACATTTGATTAGTGGGAACTTGCATCATTACCTCTCAGAGGAAGATAGTTTATTTTGGATCTCCTTTTGACTCTTTAGTCTATCCTTATTGCTTCTTTTGGTCTCACTGTGGCTGTATCAAAATTTTTTTCAGACGTCTACCTTGCATGTCTCGTTGGACTCTTACAATCTATCTCAATATGTGTGGTCTACCCACTTTTTACAACAACTTGATTCCCAGCTCACTATCAGGGCATTCTAACCCTCTGACGCTAGAATTATTTACTTCCACAAAACTCAAATGATACTTCCACCTAGACACACTCACTTGAATGATTTGAGACTCCACCTGACACTCTTGGGAAATGTTAATGAAAGTTGAGACATAACCACATGGTTAACACAAGATGCAACAAGTACATGTCTAAAGGATCGGAAGTGCCTCCTAAACCAACAAAATTTCTAGGAGAAACATCTCGCAGTTCCCTACTTGATCTAGACTCTCCACAAATGGATGGAAACACACACGAACAAAGTGTAGCTTTTGAAGAATATGACAATAGAAAGAGTTAAAAGCATGGAGATCTAGATGAGAATGAAGAAACCACCTTTGAACATGATCCATTTGGATCAAATAGTGAGGGGGAGATACCTGAAGATGAGTACGATAAACTCAAATAGAGTAAGAGGTTCCACAAGATATTGGAAAGGATAATTGATGACGATAAAGAGAAATACTTCCTCCATCTATCATCCATGGGTGTCAAATTACCTAAGGATTACAATGTGGAACAACTCAAAGAAAAGGAAGTACCAACTCCTATATCTATTCTTGCTAAACAACTAACATTGATGAAAACAAAGCTTACAAACCTCAAACAAGAGAAAGCTAAACCGAAATCACCATACTCTTTGGACTTCATTTGTCCATTCCCTTTTGATAAGAGTATTAATATGGTTCCATTTCCTCCCAATGTGGCAAGACTAAAGTATGACAAGTACACAGGAGAAACTGACCCACACAACCATATAAGAGAATTCTGTGCTCTAAGCATAGAATACATGCACAAACCTATATACCTCATGCGACTATTTCTAGGAAGTCTAGGAGGTAATGTCATGGAATGGTTGTCAAAGCTGAACCCTAAAGTCAAAATTTTTGAGGAGCTAATTCAACACTTTATCCAACATTACTCCTATAACATACATCACAATGTGACCATGATGGATCTATGTAATACTAAACAGAAGACTGGTGAATCATTTACACATTTCCTACAAAGATGGAGGAAGATATTTGCATGATATTTGAGAGCCATTCCTAAATATGAGAAGATGGAGATCTTTGTTAATAACCTGGTGCCTAAATTGAACTACGCATTAAAAATGCAAGACTCACTAAGCTTCGACATAATGATTAAAAATACCCTCCGTATTGAGGAAGTCATGGTCAAAAGAGGGGAGATCACTCTTCAAGGTGAAAACAAATCCAAAAACTCCAACTCCAAGGATAAATGGTGGAAGAAAAACAAAAGTGTTGTCAACAATGGCATAGTAGACACATCCAATGTTCATCCTAAAATTGAAGTGTTAAATTTGACGAATAGCATGCAGGCAAGCAAAGATGCCAAGATCACGACCCCCATACCCAAAGCAAATAATGATAATAGCAAGGGTCAGACATGGACTTCCAAACCTCATAGAAAATTCACTCCTTTGGGAGAACCTCTTGAGACTATTCTCAAAACACTATTGGATAAAAAAGTTCTCACAATCCCTGATTCCAAACCGTGGGAACCAATGGTCAAAACCAGATGGTGGGATGATAACTCCTACTGTGTCTTTCACAAGAAAAAAGGACACAAGACTAACAATTGCCTTACACTTAAGCATGTCATTCAAGACCTCATTGAAGGAGAAAAGATCAAAGTAGATGGTCACACTACCAACAAAGATCATACTGTGTTCAATAAACCATTCTCGAACTACAACAAAGGAGAAACATCTAAAGGGAAAGGTAAAAAAGTCAACTACACCTATTCCAACAATGATAATGTGATCAATATGCTAGACATTAAGACTGAATCAATCAACGTGGTCATGATCAAAGGTGTTTCATTCCATTCAAATGCAGTGACACAAAGACAAGCACAGGTCACAATCAAAGACCCCCAAAACTAGCATCAACATCCAAGGTTCCTATCATTACTATTCCCAAACCAGCAGCAAAACACATGGTTAATATTCCTAGAGAAAAGTATGACTTGGTAGACCAATTTCAATGAACCTCTACCAAAATTTCCATTTTTGAGTTGCTCAAAATATCCACAGTACATAGGGAAATCCTGGAACAAGCTCTGCATGCTGCTAACATCCCAAAGGATATTGATATAGAAAAACTCCAAGTGATGGGCAATCACATCTCAGCTCCACACTACCTCTCCTTTTCTGAAGAGGATGTTAAATCATTGACACATCCACATAATCAACCCCTCCATATCAAAGTCCTTGTTCATAAATCCCATGTTTGACATGTGTTGATAGATGGAGGCATAGGATTGAATATTTGTACCCTTGATCTAATCAATAAACTGGGTCACTCAGAATAAAAAATTGATTCCAGAAGTAGGATAACTATCAAAGATTATGATTAGGAAGAAAGATCCTCTAAAGGTCTTATTGTCCTACCTATCAAAGTCGGACCAATTGAGAGGAATGTCACATGTTAGGTGCTGGATCTACCCTTAGCCTACAATATCCTATTGGGGAGACCATGGATTCACAAAATGTAAGTTGTTCCATCTACTTACCACCAGTGCATAAAGTTCCCACATAATGGGGTGGAAGTGACGATTCCTGTAGATGCTAACTATACTTGTAATAATATCAAAGTAGGTAGTATGATCCCACATAACAAGGAGGCTATGGATGCAATCATTCCTAAAACTACCAAAGACATGGTTATGAAGAGTTTTGGTGAAACCCTAAAACTTGAAGAAATGGGTATGGGAGAGTACAAGATGGACCTGACTCCCTCACTGACAGAACTTCCGGTATCACCAAGATCTTATGAAAAAAATTCCTTGACATTAACATCTACTGCATCCAAGGAGCCATAAGTACACAAATCAACTAGAATGATAAAGGCATCCACATCTTCTTCAGATAACATAGAAGAATAGGTAGTCTTGGACTAGCGTTATAAAGGAGAAGCGGTGGAAGCTGAGGTCAAACATGTAGAGATATCCCTAGAATAGTATGGAAAGGGATATGATTTCCTCAAGTAGGTGTGATATAAAGGAAAGGGACCTCTAAATGACATAGGATGAGGGATTATTGAGCCTATACCCATGGAGTTCTGGAATACCAGAGATAAAACAAGACTGGGTTTTAATACTAAAACTGATAAACCTGCTTCAAAAGATAGTCCAACCTCAGACAAAGGAAGTGATGAAACAAATGAACTAGGGAACTGGTCCTATGAAAGGTTATTACATGTTGGCATAGATGATCCCAACTATCAAGGAGAACACTATGTACCCAGCTTTGAGGTACCACAAGATCTTCACACTCCTTTGTTAGCACAACCTCCCATTCAAGAGGTAGGAGACTTAATAAAAGATGATCCAGAGATACCCTTGATAGAAATAGCTACAACAAGCACACCCCAACAATAGGATTTACATCCTAAATAGGGTAAATTGGTCATGGTTTCACATGTCCTTGATCTACCACACTTTGATCCACAGGTAGCTAACCAGGTACATAAAATAACTATTGTTGAATACTTAAATAGATCCAATGATGAGGTCACCAAATCTCATGATTATGAATGGGATGAGTTATCTGTCACCACTGAAGATATATAAATAGATACAATTCACATGTTTTCAGCTCCCTCAACACCTCATGAACAGTCTAACACAACTCCCAATGACACTCATAATCCTGAAGCAAAAGAAGAGTTCCTTCCCCCAATCATTGATGAAGAAACTGGTGATTACATAAGTCTAGAAGAATTTCAGAGGCTACAAGAAAGAAGCCTCCTTTTACCCTTTTAATGATGATCTCACTCTTATTGATCTAAAAATTGAAGAAATTAACTTAATGGAACATGTACTATCAGTTAATAGTCATGATGCTGTCCTTCCCAGAGTCTGACTCCCTATCATTGATACTTCTAGAGCTAATTGATTGGACTAAAATAGATCCTACTCCTATCCTCAAATTTCCCAATGACTATACTCTGACTTGTTATCTAAATGCTTGTGAACCTCATCCCTCTTCCACCAATGCAAGGAGTGAGAACATGTCACAGGAGGATATCAGGTCTCTTAGTCAAAAGATGAAAAATAAAAAGAAAAGGAGGACTGATGGTGAAAACCACTTTGTGGTAGTATCAGATCCAAAAATAGTAAAAACAAAAGATGTATCCAATGGTAAAACCTCTCAAAGGTACCAAAGGATGAGATTCTTGATATCCTTCCTAGACATTTTCATGAAAGGTCTTCAGTTTTGATTGAACCATCAAAGCCAGTAAATTTGGGCACTATTGAAAATCCTCAAATAGTCCACCTTGCACAATCTTTGTCAGAAGAAGAGGAGACACGGTTTACAAAGTTCCTAAGGGAAAAGAAAATCAACCTTGCATGGTCTTATATAGATATGCTTGGACTTGATCCTAACCTAATTATGCACCACTTATCTATAGCTCCCAGGATCAAGCCCATAAAACAAAAACTTAGAAAGATGCATCCTCATGTTGCACTACTAGTAAAAGCGGAGCTAGAAAAATTGTTGAAAGTTGGAGTTATCAGAGTCATTTCCCTTCTGCATGGATCTTGAATGTGGTACCTATGTCTAAATCTGATAAATCTATCAGGATTTGTACCGACTTTAGAGACTTAAACAAAGCATGTCCAAAGGATTACTTCCCACTACCTAATATAGATATGATCATAGACCACACAGTAGGCTACCAGATGTATTCTTTAATGGACGGATTCTTGGGCTATAATCAAATCAAAATTACCCCTGAGGATCAAGATAAGACTGCATTTAGATGTGCATGGGGCACCTTTTGCTGGAATGTCATGCCTTTTGGGTTAAAGAATGCCGGTGCAACATATCAAAGAGCAATGAATACTATATTCCACAATAGGATGCATAAAAACATGGAGGATTATGTGGATGACAACTTAGCTAAATCCAAAGAAAGGAGCACTCACATTGCTGACTTGAGTAAGATATTGGATCATATGGAGAAATTTCAACTCAAGCTCAATCCAAAGAAGTGTACCTTTGGAGTCCAATCAGAGAAGCTCTTAGGGTTTATAGTTTCAGCAAAAGGAATTGAGGTAGATCCTGCAAAGGTGAAAGCTATTCTAGAGATGACTCCTCTATGCAATGTCAGTCAAATGAGGACACTACAAGGGACACTCCAGTCCATCAGGAGATTCATGTCACAACTTGCTAACATAGCAGAACCCTTTACCAAAATACTACACAAAGGGGTCACTTTCAAGTGGGATGAACACTATGAAGCCAACTTCAGAGAACTAAAAGGGTACCTAACTACTCCTCCTATTCTTATCGCGCCTATTCATGGCAAGCCATTACTCTTGTATATCTCAGCTACAGCTACATCATTAGGAGTATTACTAGCATAAGAGGATGAAACAAGGAAGGAAAGAGCTATCTACTACATCAGTAGAATGCTAGTCTCCTATGACCTCAATTACAACATTATTGAAATAGCATGCTTAGCAGTTGTCTTTGCATCACAAAAATTGAGACACTACATGCTATCATATATAGTAAAGCTCATTTCTAAGATAGATCCTTTAAAATATCTCCTAAGCAGAATGGCATTAATAGGATGTTTAGAAAAATGGGTCCTGATTCTAAGTGAGTTTGACATTGAATACATAGAAAGGAGAACTATTAAAGGACTAGTCCTTGCAGATCAATTGGCTGATTCACCACTCCAGGATGATGAACCTTTAAAGATTGAATTCCCTGATGAAATAATCATGCATCTAACTGAATATCCATGGAAGATATACTTTGATGGTTCATTCACTCAACAAGGCTCTAGAGTAGGGGTCCTATTCATAACTCCTCAGGGTTACAAGATTCCCAAATCTTACAAATTGATGTTTCCATGCACCAACAATATTTCAAAATATGAAGCATTGGTAAACGGTCTTAAGCTAGCTATGGAGTGGAAGACTGTAGAGTTATACATGTATGGTGACTCCCAACTAATTATCAATTAGTTCAATGGGGAGTATCAAATGAAAGATGAGAAATTGATACCCTACAAGCAACTGGTTGATGACTTGAAGAAGTACTTTGTCTTCGTCACCTTCCAGCAGATACCAAGATTAGAGAATAAAGGTGCAAATGCTACGGCTAGCTTAGCATCTATGTTACAACTAGAGGAACATCAATTCTGCTATGAATTCTTGGTAGAAGAACTATCCTATCCTACCTTTGATACCCATAAATACCAAGTAATCTATGCTTTAAACACCCCAAACCAATCTTGGTATGCCAATATCATTGCCTATCTCACTGACCAAACTATTCCTAATGATCTATCAAAAAATGAGAAAAGATCCTTGATTAGGATAGCATCACATTACATCCTCATAACTAATAAATTATATCAACAAGGTCTCGATGGTATGCTTCTTAAATTTTTAGAACTTGAAGAGTCTGATCTCACATTAAAAGAAGTCCACGAAGGTGTATGTGGATCACACTCGAATGAATTTTCATTAGCAAATAAACTACTCAGAGTAGGCTATTACTGGCCTACTATGGAAAAAGATTCTATTCAATTTTCAAAAACATGTCATAAATGCCAGACACATGGAAATATTATCCATGCTCCTGCCAGAGAACTTATACCTTTCATTACACATTGGCCATTTCAGTAATGGGCTTTTGACTTGGTTGGAAAAATATATCCTAACTCTTCAAATGGACATAAGTTCATCATTACAGCCACTGAGTATTTCATGAAGTGGGTCAAGGTCGTGTCGCTAATCAAAGCCACTAGCAAATAGGTGGTTATGTTCATTCTGAACTACATTATTTGTATATATGGGATACCCTCTTCAATTGTAACAGACAATGGGGGCCAATTTAAAAATCAAGACATTGATGACCTTTGTGAACAGTTCCACATTACTCAACATTGCTCCTCAATCTATTATCCTCAAGGTAATGGATAGGCTAAGGCATCTAACAAGAATATTCTAAAAATCCTACACCAAACTGTAAGTAATCCAGGTAGAGACTGACATCTACAAATGAATCCGGCACTATGGGCCTACAGAACAAGCATAAAAAAACTAACTGGGGCCACACCATTTTCTCTAGTCTATGGCACTGAGGAAATACTACCTATTGAGGTTGAAATCCCATCTTTATGGATATCTTTACAAGGTCTTGTTACTAATGAACACTACTACATAGATAGGGTGAATTATTTAGACCTACTAGGTGAGAATAGACAACAGGCATTCGATCACCTCAAATTGTACCAAGAACGTATGTCCAAAGGCTACAACAAGAAGGTCAAACCACAAAAATTTGAAGTGGGGGGATCTCATCTTAAAACAGAATCCTAAGAACCATCCTAATAGAGAGCAGACAAGAAAGTTTGAACCTAATTGGCTAGGACCTTATGTTATCACTGCTACTTTTGGGACTAGATCTTATCAATTAGCTACACTTGAGGGAGATGTTCTTCTAGATCCTATCAATACTTTACATTTGAAGCGGTTCTACACTTGATGTTTGGCTAGCAGAGCCTATACAGTAAATAGTTTTTTAGAAAATAACAAAAACATTCAGAAAATTGATCCCGAAGAAATCCAAAAACAATGGAAAAAGCCCTGAAGAAAGAGTATCCTTGTTGAAAACATGGTAAACAGGCACCTTGATACTACAAAAACATTCAAAAAAGCAAAAATAGAAAAAAAAATTGAAAAAGAGAAAAGTTCCTTGATGAGCACCTGGTAAAACAGGCATCCTAGTAGCAAAAAGAAAAATAGATCTTGTCAAGTGGTGAAAACCTAGCAATCAGGCGTCACTTGTATTTTGCGCTCCATCTATCAATGCAGTATTGATACTATGCCTTCACAATTACACCTATACTAAAATGATGACTTTGTTTCCTAAAAAAAATATCTTATCCTCGCTTGGGATTTGTCTGTATCTCTATCTTAGGATCAAGTCATTCTGCATTGGGGGCATTTTTGACACGATGCTTCTCAACACTTTCACTACCACTATCCCTTTTGTGACACAAAGGTGACACAAACATTTCACTAACATGAATGATGTTTCGAGGAACCTACATTGGATCACAAATAGGAATAACAATGTACTCATACATAGAATACACATTGCTTAAATTCTAGCTTTTTGATTGATGAATCTATATTGCGCTTGAAAAATGAATCATTAGTATTTCTCAATACTACTTAAGCACACAGTTTGATCTTAGTTTGATTATAACTCTTTTATGCTCTGATGATGATTCAACTAGGGGCATCTAAGTAGTTATGAATTTTATTTGATTGATTCACAATTGATAGTTGTTATGTCTTCCGAGTTACTCCATGATGTCTACACAAAGACAAAGAGTCACAGGGACGGGGGCATAAAATTTTCTTGGTTTTCTACCTATAGTGATTGTTCCAAATGAACCTAGAAATTTCTCCTAACTTGGATGTTAATGGTAAGAGCTGCCACTATGAGTGGATAGCCACATATATCTCAATCTTTGTTATGTGTAAACTATGGTGAGGTTGAAACAATCTCCTTGTTTATTTTCTATGTCAGATTCTTGCTAAAGTATAAGAAGCATAATGTACCCAAGGATGTGAATTTTCAAGGTCATTGCGGGTTCAATATCTTTTCTTACATAGATTCTGAGATAATAAAAGGAAGGTGACTATTTTGTTATCCTGGCTTCTATGCCTTGATGCTTATGTCTATTTCTGACATTTCAATAAAACACAATATTCATACTTTCATAATATCAGTGGGTATTAGTGATGATTGTACTATCAGGTGGTATCCATTCTGAAAAATGCCCAATGATGATAAAATGCTACAATATCTGCAAATCAGTGACAAATCCCTAAGAGTCTGCATGTAGCTTCATTTAGAGATTGTATGATACTTTTTTGAAGAACAACATAAGGATTTGAGCTCAAACTCCTCTCTATTTTTAATTCATCTGAAATCCAAGTTTATTACTAATACCCATGCTTCCTAAAATCTTTGATCTATCGGGAACAAAATTGAACTCACCTTTTAAAATGTGATTAACTTGGTAGTCATGTGTTTACTCTTAAACACACCCCCATTTCTTCACTTCTTCTAATCCATTCTTGCTTATTCTACCCGTTCGATGAAAGTGGTACGTTCTTTCAATAGAGGGATTTTATTTATTTTTCCTTTGATTTCATTCCAGAGGGGGCATGATCACACTATTATCAATCAAACTTTTTCTCAAAACAACATTAAAAATGACTTCATTATCAAAAAAACTAGGGGCATGACAGTTTCCTTGAGTAAGTCAGAACTATTGGATAGAAAGCTTTGGTTCTCATAAGCTAATGTTACTAAAAAAAAAGTATGTCAGGAACCATTAGGACACCCATGGACCAAATCCTGGAATGAAAAAAGAAAAAAAATATAGTTGATGATACGTTTATTCAATAACTAGTCATTTCTAAGATTACACACACATACATTAACACATACAAAGTTATGGAATTTAAAATTATAGTTGACATAACACTAAGGCCATTAATAACCAAATAGGACAAATTTGAATGTTTAATCATGGGAACAAGTACTCACATTAAGGCGGGTATGATAGATGAGAGAGAAAACTTAAAATTGTCCACCCTAGACATGCAAACTCGATTTTGTGATCAACGCAGATCCTACAACTTGGCAAAAATCACATCTCTACAATGAAACCTAGGTCACAACAACTTGACATGGAGTCCATGAACTTGTTATTCTTTATGCATGGGCCTACAAACCTTGTAAATAATTCAAAATAGGGTCTATCTACATCACTATTTATAGAGGCATGAAAAGGAAGCCCACACTAATTATAGGAATTTACAATGATTCACTACATATTTACACAAATAACACTATACACACGGGCTTGAACAACTACCAACTTGAAAAATGGAAAATAAAATGATAGATAGCCTTAAAGCCCAACACAACCACTATTTTCAAGGAGGGCTTCAAGAAACTTGAGGACAAAGAAAGAGGAAAGGAAAACAAAAAATAAAAACAAAGGCAAAATTAGGCACCAAAAGAAAATAAAACAACTAACAAAAGAATAAGAGGAACCTACCTGAAATAGAGAAAGTTAAAACTGATGGATGAAACACGCACTATTCTGCCAACTTTTGAACTACCCAATAAAGCTTGAACACTAGCACTTGCACAATTCTCTATTTAAGACTCAAGATTTTTGGATTCTTTGCACTTTCTAGTTAATCGCTTAGAGGGTAATTTTTTCTTTGGTAAATGTAAAAGTGAGGGGTAAAAGGCCTTTTATAATGTCTAAGGAAGTGCATTAATTACTGATTTGAATTAGAAAGGTGAGTAAATCCCAAATTCCATACCTCGGGACACCCGACATTCAATTCTTTAAGCAAAGGTAGAGGTGATGACATCAGAATCTTAGAGTCTGAAATTATAGACCACAAATAAGAGGACATTTTGAGATCCCAAATCCTAGAGAAAGATAAGACAAGAAACAACCAGCAACAAAACAAAACAAAATTCAAAGGAAAAGGGGACCCAACATTTTTCCGCACAAAATGGAGGGATGGGTATGCAGATCATAACAATTTCTATCTAAGTCTAAGCGGAATTGATTTGGATCACTTTGAAGATTAGGCATATTGTTTACATATTTTATTGTAATAGGTTTGAGCCAACCTAGTGGTTGATTATTATTTCTAATGGGTATAAATGAGAGATCACATTGTAATTGTTTGAGGAGTAGTATTTGGTAGTATGTGATTGTAAGGAGAGTTGTTGATACTTATGTTATGTATTTAAGGCATAATTTTTACTTCATTGGAATTGTATTGACATTGAATATGTTGCTTTCCAGTTCAATTGTAATGGACCATATGTCCACCATGTTTTAATTAAGGATAGATCGGTGAACTTGACTAAGGGATAGATCTATGATTGTATTGTGAGAAATGAGCTCTAGGAAGTATGCTTGCAGATTGGGTTGTAACCCTATGGTTTCTTGTGCATCATTTATTGTCACTTTTCCTCTTAATAGGGTAGTACTTTTAGCAGAGTAAATTCAACTTGTGGGTTTGTTTCCCACTAGAGTTTTCCCTTAACTGGGTTTCCTTGAGAAAAAGTCTTGATGTTCTGAGTTATGTGTTTTGGATCTTGCATTTAATGTTTACCTTTTAGATCTAAGTGGATAAAGTGAAATTATAATTATAAGGCATGTACAACTAATTCTCCCCCTCAAGTGTGCTTGCCTCTTTTTGGGCCTAACACAATGTTACTTTTGGAATGTATGTAGAAATAAGGAAAAAAAGGCAGATATTAATGTAGACACCTAAATATGATTAACCTAATTCAATCATATTTAGTGCCTTATAGGACATATAAGCTAAGTAATTAAACATTACCTAATTGACCTATGTTATCCCCTAGTCCTGATTAGTTCAATTAATTGGCTATAGTCTTGATTAATTATCAAAATCTACCAATAGCTTAGTAATTGATTAAAAACCCATTTCCCCTATTATTGAATGAATATGTTATTTATGTAATTCAATTCATTAATATTACTTATAACCCCTAGCCTAACCTATTTCAACTACCTAACCCTGAGTTCTAACTCAACCCAACCCCTTCTCACACACTAACCTAACTAATCCCAACCACCTAACTTAGAGTTCAAACTAATCCCAACCTCTTCACCCTTGCTAATAATATCTTAAACCCTAACCCTATTCCTAAACTCTCCCTAATGATGTCACATTCCTAATCTTTGGATTAGGACTCCAATCCCTTCCCCAAAGTCAACTTTCTCAAGCTCTTCCTTATCCCTTCACCCATGCCTCATCAATGTTCTCATTAATGCCTCATAAATGCTCTTACACACTCATTAATAACCTTATCTTCTAGAATCTTCTTGGCTCTCTTCCATAAATGGTCACATTCCTCCCTCTTTTAAACCCAATCATATTGTGACACTTTTTACAATATGATGCAATTGAAGAAGCACAATCCATGTGCTCTCTTCTAGGTGAATCTAGACCTCTCCTTAGCATTGCATCCTGGTCCTTGATTCTTCACCTATTTTCCATTAAAGAAAACTCATTCCTTCACATTTTCCATCCACTTTTTCATGCAAAATTATAATGCCATTTTCAGTTCAGAATCACTCATCTTGAAGCAACATCCACATCTTGAATCTTGGAGCAGCATCCTTGAGCACACATTCACACCAACGGACACATCAAAATCTGAAACGGAGCTTGGGTTCTATTTTAGGGAGGTTCGCACTCCTTAGTTTCTTATATTTTTCAAGTTCTATTTCTGTCCAATCATGTACGTAGTTTTTGGTTATTTAGTTATTGAGTGCTTTAATCTTATTATTGTATTCCTTTTTCTAACTAATTTCCATAGCTCACATTCTGGGATGCCCAGTGGGACCCACTTCATGGGTCGATACTAACTCTAACAGTTTCATTTTTAAGTGTTTTTAGGAGTTTGTGTTTTTAGGTTTAGAGGCATCGTGGCTTGAAATGGACTCCACCATCACGTATGGAATGTCATTTCTTTTCCAAACAATAGTAAACACACCTATACCCAATGACATTCAAAATTAGGCCTATAAGTTGCACCTCCACAGTTTGGCACGTAAACTGAGGCAAAACCATAGGCTGTTTGAATTTTTTTTTTAAGTTTTTCTAACTAGTCTAACCACATAGGTGATATTGGTCTATGTAGGCTGCCTAAGGCCTAAACTAACCCCGAGCCTTTAATCCCAACACATCCCACAGCCTGTCCCTTAATTTCATTTTACTTACTTTATGTTTTCATATTTAAAAACAAAAGCTCGCCCCCTCCTATCGCATGTGGGACTGAAGTCCCTTCTCCTTTTGCCCGAATGAAATCCCCATAGTCAGCTCTAGCCACCACTCTCCACCCGTTTCCTCTTCCCAGCTCCACCTTGAGTAGTCGCCTCTCTCTTCCCATCTTCCTCCCTCCCAGCCCACATGAGCTCACCCCCAGCACATGCCAAACTCCCACTCCCTCATCTCCCTGCGCTACTTCTCTACCCCACTCCTCTGCACATGTCAAACTCCCGTTCACTACCCTTCCCCCTTGCAAGACCCTTGTCCACTCCTTATCTCTTCTGCCCACCTTACCCTTCACTGTCACTCACAACCTCACTCTTCCCAGCACCTATAGCTCCAACCAAATTCCTTCCTACTCCGCGTAGCCTTATTGTTTCCATCCTTACTCCCACCACTGCTATTCTTCAACTCCTCTCCATACTCCCTTCTCCTGACACTTCTCCTTCTCTCCCCTCTTACTTCTCCTAATCCCACACCCTCCACTACACTTTGCATAAAATCAACACACAATAAAATCATCCCGCGCCAACCCCTCCTTTTCCTGTAGTGCTCAACTCAAACCACCTCCTACCCTGCAGCTCCGCTAGCCCCAAACACAGACCTGAATGTTGGTAGGCCTATAACTTGCAATACAATGTTGGTAGTTCTATAAAATTTGAAGGATTATAATGATTGTAGGAAGCACAAAAAAAGGATTTTGTGAAAGGAATTTTGAAACATTCCAAAAATGGCTCATGATGAATGCATGATATGTCCATTGCCAAAAAGTGCTGGTGGAACATACAAACAGAGACATTAGCTATGAATTATTTGATACAAAACCTGATTCTTGTAAATTGTTCTAACTTGACAGCATATTGTGAGTTATTTGTCATATAAGCCATTTGACAGAAATCTTTGTTGAAAAGAGGATTTAGAAAATTTGAAGCAAATGCAATATGCAGGTGCACGTGTTTTGAAACTGATCCTGCACTCTACATTTTGGGTGTAGTCGGGTCTCTGAGGAACATTCATAAACACAAATTTGACAGTCATCTAGCTGTCAAAGTACACTGTTAATCACTTTTTGAGATGGTCATCAAGATGTCAAATTTAAACATAGAGTTTGATGATGTCATCAAGAACTTGACATGTTAGAAAAAGGAATACAATAATATGATTAAAGCACTCAATAACGAAATAACCAAAAACTACATACATGATTGGATAGAAATAGAATTTGAAAAACATAAGAAACTAAGGAGTGTAAACCTCCCTAAAACAGAATCCAGGCTCCATTTGAGATCTTGATGTGTCTGTTGGTATGAATGTGCACTCAAGGATGCTGCTCCAAGCTTCAAGATCTGTATGTTGCTTCAAGATGAGTGATTCTGAACTAAAAATGACATTATAACTTTGCATGAAAAAGTGGATGAAATTTGTGAAGGAATGAGGTTTTAATTCATTATTATTCTCTTTTACACTAAATTTTTAGTGCTAACATTCTATCCACTCTGATTAAGGATTGCTTTCCTAGGTATAATCCACTATATCCATTTTCAAGATTGACCACTAAGGTTGTGGAGAATACAGTCTAACTGATGCCTTCATTGTTGGAGCCCTTCTAGTTGATCCACATACACATGGCTATCCATCCAGTTACATTGAGAAAAAGATGCATGAACCAACACAATTGGGTCCTCCCACCTTTCTTTCTCATGACATTCTGAATAGCTAGGAAATGACACCTGATATCAATAAGTGGCTCTACAAATATCTCACACCTCCTAACAGTGACATCCTCAATCATTTCAAAGGAAAGTATCCCTCCACCCATAGACTGGTCACTAAAAAGTGGAACTATCAATGAGGCGGACTAGGTCTTGAAGAACAAGGCATGAGAGTGCCCATTAAGGCCACTAAAATACAAAGACACATTGGTCTAGGCTTTGAACATAATACATCTATCATTGGCCATAACAAGACTGGGGGCACTAACAAAACTATTCTAACCTATCACATTCACACCATACAAACTTGACCCTTCATACTCTATAGTCTACTCTATGCAATAGACTATAGACTATAGAGTAGCAAGACTCACACAGCTTGATCTCCTTGATGAAAAGTGCTAGTAAGCATATGACCACCTAGTCATCTATCATAATAGGTTAAACAGAAGCTATAATAAGAAGATTCACCCATGCCAGTTCCAGGTAGGGGACTTTTTGCTCAAAGAGAATCAAAAAGTGGGTGCTAATCGAGAAAAGAAAGGAAAGTTCAAGGATACGTGGCAAGGCCCATATATTGTAACTACATGCTTTGGCTTTGGGGCATATTAGTTATCCACTCCTGAAGGATAACCTTTGAATGGTCCAATCAACATCATTCATCTCAGGCACTTCTATGCCTAACAACTTCTTATCTCAGTTATCTGAAAAAGTCCAAAAATATTGTAAAAAGTCCTCAAAAATCATTGTCTTGGTAAAAATCTGGTAAAGAGACACCTTGGTGATAGAAAAAAAAAAAAAAAGAGAAAAAAAAAATTAAAAAAAATCAAGAGAAATAAATCGTCCAATGGTGAAAACTTGGCAATTATGCACCTTGGACAAGTATGTGTGGTGAAAACCTGGCAATCAAGTGTCACACATAGTGGGTCATATCATTATCTATCAAAATCTTGTTCTCCTCCATCTCATTCATTCCACTCCACTTTGGCCTAAATCATTACCTATATTTCCTATTTGTTCCATTATCGCTCACATCAGTCAGCATTGGTCCTGCTATCCTACATCCTGATCTTTTGTACATATCAGTCTTGTATATACTCGTCTGTCCAAGTTATATATGTTTGTCATTCTATCCTAATCCCTGAGCTTCCTGTGCTTTCATTCCTATAAATATCTTATCTATCTCAGTCTAGTATTGAGCCCAGTCCTACTTGTACATATTTCACATCCTTGGTCGGTCTCCTTACAGAAAGTGATCCAATTTTACTGAATCCTATGCTTTAGCAAGTTCCTTATGACAAAATCCTATTTCAGCAATTTGATCATCATCACATCTTTGGCCATTTAGATTCACAACTAACATTTCCATGGAAATGGGTCCTTGAGGATATATCCTTCCTCTCGTTGACCTAAATCCAATCATCTTTCTGGAAATGGGTCCTTGAGGATGTACCCTTCCTCTCGTTGACCTAAATCTAGATCATCATCATCACTAGGTTCTTGTAGGATGTATCCTTCCTCTTGACCTAATCTCAATCCAATCATCATCCCATATCGTTGATCTCTTTGGAAAAAGGCATCTTTTTATTTAATTTTTGATCTTGAAATTTGTTTTTGGTTCTTAGTTATCATTCCTGATTTTCTTGGTTGCTCTCCTCCTCAAAGTTTCCATGATTCTATATATTATGGTATGCTACGAATGGATGCACCTAGGATACAAAACTTGATCTTTTTTTTTTTTCTGCTTGTGAGTCAGTCGGATATGACCCTTGCATGTATGTAATCCATTTGGGTTCACATGCTGTACTTGGGAAATGTCATTTTCTTGTGGGATTTTTCACCATCATTTCCACCATGGCTCTTTTGGGACTCATGTGTGATGCTGGGGAAAACCTCGTGTGTTTGTTGTGTCAATCCTCTGCAACACCGGTGACAAGGCCTCATGTTCCTAGTAACCTTGGCATGGTCTCTAGCATTTCTATATCAAAATAAGTTCTCAACTACATGGCGGTATTCCATCCAAGAATACCCCTCACTCAAGCTTCAAGAAAAATCCTCCCCCATAAAATCCCAAGAAAATCCATCCCTTTTAGTCCACTCAAATCCCATCTCAAACCTAACCCTTCATCCTTGATGCAAACCTGACTCTCCCACCCCTCCTATTCTCTCCCTTCCTTTTTCAATCAATTAGAAAGACTCATGCATGTGAATATGATAGAGTAGACTATAGAGTAGCAAGACTCACATAGCTTGATCTCCTAAGCTAGATCTCCAACAGCTTGATCTCCTCGATGAAAAGCACCAGCAAGCATATGACCACCTGGTCGTCTATCAAAATAGATTAAAGTGAAGTTATAATTTAAGAAGATTCACCCACACTAGTTCTAGGTAGGGGACTTTGTGCTCAAAGAGAATCATAAAGTGGATGCTAATCGAGAAAAGAAAGGCAAGTTTGAGGTTATGTGGCAAGGCCCATATATTTTCACTCCATGCTTTGGCTCAGGGGCATATCAGTTATCCACTCCTGAAGGAGAACCTCTGAATGATTCAATCAACACCATTCATCTCAGGCGCTTCTATGCCTAATAACTTGTTTTCTCAATTATCTGAAAAAATCCAAAAATATTGTAAAAAGTCCTAAAAAACTCATTGTCTTAGTAAAAATCTGGTAAACAGATACCTTGGTGATAGAAAAAAAAAAAAAAGAGCAAAAATAAAATAAATAAATAAATAAATCAAGAGAAATAAATCATCCAATGGTGAAAACATGACAATTAGGCATCACACATTTCCTACTTCGCTTCTCTAGCCCATATTTCCCACCAGGTAAAGGCTAATCTGAGGCAACCAACAAAACACTTTTAAAAATCCTAAATAAGGTTGTCAATGATACTGGTTGTGACTGGCACCTCCAAATTAATCCCGCCCTTTGGGTCTAACGCACTTCCTTCTGCACTCCCATAGGCACCACTCTCTATTCCCTTATTTACGATGCCAAGGCTATCTTACTAGTCAAGGTCAAACTACAATCCTTATGGGTATCTCTCAAAGACCTGATCACAGATGAAGACTATAGAGTAGCAAGACTCACACAGCTTGATCTCCTCGATGAAAAGCACCAGCAAGCATATGACCACCTGGTCATTTATCATAATAGATTAAAGCGAAGCTATAATAAGAAGATTTACCCACGCCAGTTCTAGGTAGGGGACTTTGTGCTCAAAGAGAATCAGAAAGTGGGTGCTAATCAAGAAAAGAAAGGCAAGTTTGAGGTTAGGTTATGTGGCAAGGCCCAAATATTGTCACTACATGCTTTGGCTCTGGTGTATATTAGTTATCCACTCCTAAAGGAGAACCTCTGAATGATCCAATCAACATCATTAATCTTAGGCGCTTCTATTCCTAACAACTTCTTATCTCAGGTATCTGAAAAAATCCAAAAATATTGTAAAAAGTCCTAAAAAAATCATTGTCTTGGTAGAAATATGGTAAATAGACACCTTGGTGATAACAAAAAAGAAAAAAAATCAAGAGATAAATCTTCCAATGGTGAAAACTTGGCAATTAGGCACCTTGGACAAGTATGTGTGGTGAAAACCTGGCAATTAGGCATCACACATAGTGGTTTGAATCATTATCTATCAAAATCTCATTCTCCTCCATCTCATTCATTCCGCTCCACTTTGGCCTAAAACATTACCTATATTTCCTAGTTGTTCCATTATCACTCACATCAGTCAGCATTGCTCCTCCTATCCTACATCCCGAGCTTTTGTACATATCAGTCTTGTATATACTTGTCTATCCAAGTTGTATATCTTTGTCATTCTATCCAAATCCCTAAGCTTCCTATGCTTTTAGTCCTGTAAATATCTTGTCTATGTTAGTCTAGTCTTGAGCCCGGTCCTGCTTGTACATATTTTGCATCCTTGGTCGGTCTCCTTGCAAAAAGTGATCCAATTTTAGATTTTGAATCCTATGCTTCAACAAGTTCCTTATGATGAAATCTTGTTTCAACAATTTGATCATCATCACATCTTTGGCCAATCAGATTCACAATTGACATTTCCATGGAAATGGGTCCTTGAGGATGTTTCCTTCCTCTCGTTGACCTAAATCCAATCATCTTTCTGGAAATGGGTCCTTGAGGATGTACCCTTCCTCTCATTGACTTAAATCTAGATCATCATTATCACTGGGTTCTTATATGATGTATCCTTCCTCTTGACCTAATCTCAATCCAATCATCATCCCATATCATTGATCTCTCTGTCAAAAAGCGTCTTGTTATTTAATTTTTGATCTTGAAATTTGATTTTTGTTCTTAGTTATCATTCTTGATTCTCTTGGTTGTTCTCCTCCTCAAATTTACCATGATTCTTTATATCATGGTATGATGCGAATGGATGCACCTGAGATACAAAAATTTATCTTTTTTTTTCTTCTTTTGATTCAGTCAGATATGACCCTTGCATGTATGTAATCCATTTGGGTTCACATGCTGCACTTGGGAAATGTTGTTTGCTTGTGGAATTTTCTAGCATCATTTCCACCATGGATCTTCTAGGAGTCATGTGTGATGCTGGGGAAACCCTCATGTGTTTTTTGTGTAAGTCCTCTGCAACACCGGTGACAAGGCCTCATGTTCCTAGTAACCTTGGCATGGTCTCTAGCATTGCTATATCAAAATAAGTGCTCAACTACATGGCGGTATTCCATCCCAGAATAACTCTCGCTCAAGCTTCAAGAAAAATCCTCCCCCATTAAATCCCCAGAAAAGCCATCCCTTTTAGTCCGCTCAAATCCTGTCTCAAACCTAACCCTTCATCCTTGATGCAAAGCTAACTCTCCCATCCCTCCTTCTATTCTCCCCGTTCCTTTTTCTTCTATCATGTCTCTCCTGGCCATCTTTTTGAGATGCCTCCAGGGCTTCACATTTTTTTCCCTGTCACCCTCTCGAGGGGGCATCATCCTGGTCATCCTATCCTAAATCTATCTTAATCATCACTTTGGTGAAATTTCATTGTCTATGTCCATATCTTTGCGTCATTTATTGTTTTAAACATCTTTGAAATAGCGTTATTCTAATACTGTGTTGAAGATGGGAAAAATGTAGACACCTAAATCTGATTAACCTAATTCAATCATATTTAGTGCTTTCTAGGACATATCAGCTAAGTAATTAAGCATTACCTAATTGACCAATGTCATCGCCTAGCCTTAATTAGTTCAATTAATTGGCTATAGTCTTGACTAATTATCAAAAGCAACCAATTGCTTAGTAATTTATTAAAACCCCATTTCTCCTATTATTGAATAAATATGTTATTTATGTAATTCAATTCATTAATATTCCCTTTAACCCCTAACCTTACCTATCTCAACTACCTAACCCTGAGTTCTAACTCAACCCAACCCCTTCTCACATGCCAACCTAACCAATACCAACCACCTAACTCAAAGTTCAAACTAATCCCAATCTCTTCACCCTTGCTAATCCTATCTTAAACCCTAACCCTAATCCTAAACTCTCCCTAATGATGTCACATTCCTAATATTTGGATTAGGAATTCAATCCCTTCACCAAATTCAACTTTCTCAAGCTCTTCCTTATCCCTTCACCCATGCCTCATCAATGTTCTCATTAATGCCTCATAAATTCTCTTACACCCTCATTAATAACCTTATCTTATAGAGTCTTCTTGACTCTCTTCCCTAAATGGTCAATTCCTCCCTCTTTTAAACCCAATCATATTGTGACACTTGTCACAATATGATGTACTTGAAGAAGCACAATCCATGTGCTCTCTTATAGGTGCATCTGGACCTCTCCTCAGGATTGCATCTTGGCCCTTGATTCTTCACCTATTTTCTATTAAAGAAAACTCATTCCTTCACATTTTCCATCCACTTTTTCATGCAAACTTATAATGCCATTTTTAGTTCAGAATCACTCATCTTGAAGAAACATCCACATCTTGAAGCTTGGAGTAGCATCCTTGAGCACACATTCACACCAACGAAAACATAAAAATCTCAAATGGAGCTTGGATTCTATTTTAGGGAGGTTTTCACTCCTTAGTTTCTTATGTTTTTCAAGTTCTGTTTCTGTCCAATCACGTATGTAGTTTTCAGTTATTTAGTTATTGAGTTCTATAATCTTA
This sequence comes from Thuja plicata, assembly GCA_018584345.1. Taxonomy (NCBI): domain Eukaryota; kingdom Viridiplantae; phylum Streptophyta; class Pinopsida; order Cupressales; family Cupressaceae; genus Thuja; species Thuja plicata. The sequence continues at coordinate 2,632,340 of MU226428.1, forward strand.
TTATTGTATTCCTTTTTCTAACTGATTTCCATAGCTCACAATTAAATATCCACAAATTCTACTCATGAAAGTCTGATTTGATTCTAGCTACTATCAAGACTCTAGACGAACTCAGTTTCAATCTTAAAAAAGAACACATTTAAAATCATTTTCAAATCTTTTATCTCCACAATAGTATATCCCCAAGTATAATAAACCAAATATTTAAATTAAATATTAAAACAATATCACCATTTATATTTCTCTTAACATGATTCCCAATATTAAACTAACTTTTTTACTAGTGAGTCCTATCACAAAATCAAACTATAGATTATATTTTGTGAACAATTTACTAGACAATAATTATTTGATATTATTAAATCATCAAATCAAATACAAATGAATTCCCAGTATTCTAATAAGAAATTAATCAAAGAACATGATGTTGGGATTGATGATCTATAATTCATACCTTGATGAAAATTTTGTTCCATTCTTTCGAAGTATTCATTGGCTTAAATAGTAACTTCTACATACAAAATAATGTATTCTCCTATTAGGGCTTCCAAATTTTTCTATTTTCATGCTTCTAGATATTGTTGATAGAAAGTTCTAGTTCTTAAAATATTGTGATGAAATGATTTCATATAGAACATGAATTTGAAAATATTCAATTGAAAAGGAAAAAGGAGTCTTCCAATGTTGTTAAACTACATTCAAACAACCTTGAACAATTACAATGATGTTCCATACATCTAATAAAATAATACCCGTACAACTTCGTAAGATCTTTCATTTGTCAAAAAATGTTACATATGCACAACAATAAGTTTTCTCATTGCCTGCTGTAACTCATGGTGGCTGTGGAAACTCCTTTTTTTTCTCATCTAATAGTCTTCCCCAAAACATAGGAATCACATTGGTAAAATTCCTATGACATGAAAGCATTGAGACTATGATACCATATGAAGAGGCAAATGTTAATTATTTCTATTGAAGATCAAGAAACAAATTATACAAAGGAGAGGAGGTGACAATTTTATACTGAGAATAAGTTGAGAAATTGATATAATTACATAAAAAACCATGCAATAGACAACACACTAATGTCATTTATGTTGAACAAACCATCAAGAATGAGGCATAATTTTATTCCTTATACAATGGGCTCAAACTATAAAAAGAGAATGAAATTGCATCAATAGAAATATAAGGTGATTAAATGATTTGGATCATTGTTGGTATGATGATAACATAATAAATCAAATAGTACACAAAACGTTAGAGTTGATAATTTTAGTTTTCATTTTTGTTAAGATCATATGCTCTGTATTGTCATTAATGTCAACCACTAGTGGCATTGATTTCAACTTGCTGAGGAGTATATATCTAGTATTGCTAAGTTGTTTACTGATAGATGAAGAAGATTTGCAAAGAGTGTAAAGATGAGTATTGGGTAATGAAGAAGGTTTTAAGAGACTATAAAGATGAGTATATATGGAAAAAGAAGATTTTATAGAAAAGAGTTTTTGTTGGTTGATTTTCTAGGATGGTTACTTGAAGGACAATAAGTCTTTTACATTGTTAGTTTAGAATATGTTTTGATGATTATACTAAGGTTGTATGTGATATATTTGTAAGATAAAATTTTAATATAATGGAATATGCATAAAAGAGTATTTGAAGACCTTATGAGATAATGTAATTCATTCCTCTACATAATATGATGGATACATGTGATTATGATTATAATGAATTTTCACTCTAATTATTGTACTATCATGCTTATAGATTCCCAATTGTTTATTTGAAGCAGATATGATGTTCTAGTTATTGATAGTGATGCTAGATATAAGGGGTGGCTTGAATAGGCTCAGAGAAAGCTCAAAATTTATTTCATTTGGATTACAAGTTGGACAATTTGGTGGACATGGTGGGATGTCTTATGCAATGTTTCAGTTAGGATATATTTTGTGGTTTTATGTACAAGTGAAGATATGTTGTGACATGTGCAATACTATTATCCTTGTTGGCTCCTAACTAAATAGAATATTTGGGGTGACTATAATTGAGTATTATTTTTCCAAATATAGGAGAAGGAAAGAAAAAAGAGGTTAATAATGATTATTCTATGTTCTGCTATTTTTTAGATAGAATTTTGTGATTTCAAGAATATTTTGGCGCCAACTGGTTGCTAGAGATTTTTCTTGTAGAATCTTAATGAAGCATTTGTGCTTGAATCTATGATTCCCAACTCTTGATTCAACCAAGAAAAATTCTAATTAACAAGGATTTAATCCTTGTTGACTTTGATCTCCACAGACTAAGGCGGGTGTACTTCTCATGACTTACTATTTCTCAATAAATCAGACAATGGATTAGTTTATCACAATGATTTTCTAATGCCTTTTAATGCAGCCGTTGATAACAAGTACTGAAAATTCTAACACCATTATTATGTAGAGATTTATAAGCCAAAAAATGCACTTGACATGAGGAAATACTACTGCAATAAGGATTCTCATGCTTCTTCTCTCTTCGAGCTTCAAGCTCAGGAAGGTGTACCTAAGGATTCACTTCTTCAAGGAATCAACAATAATTTATGTATCCTTCAGTAGAGATCATAGACATCTATGTTATTCAATAGGAAATAAAATATTATTTCTAATTTAAGGAAAAGAGTCAAAAGAATATATATTCACAGAAACCTTTTAATAACAACACACTTATAATCCAAATGCCTAATGCCTAATGCAGGGAAAAGAGTCAAAAGAATATATTCACATAAACCTTTTAATAACAACACACTTATAATCCAAATGAACTACCTTACAAATCATATTCTCAATCCCATACCCATGTATCAAATTCTTATGAAAATATTAAACCCTCTAAAACTACCCTTACGAATTACCCCTCTCTTGGAAGAAACTTAAGAACAATCTCATAATTTACCTTGTAAACAATATATTGAACTTTCCTTACAAACTCAATACGCAAGAGTTCAAATATAAACACATGAAGACATAAAATATATGCAAAAGGAATCATATTGTATTTTATTATAGTCTCTCTATTTCAATACATTCACAATGACCAAATTCTAAAACAAGAAAAAATTCAGAAAACTGCTTTGTAGTTGTAAATTCAATATACTTAATGATTACATTAAACTTCCTACTTTTAGTATACACTAGAGATCTTGGAATCCTAGAAGAAACAATATGCAACAAGATTTAGATGGATACCTATGGACCATATCCTGGAATGAAAAAATTAAAAACATATAGTCTATGAGACATTTATTCAATAACTGGTCATTTCTAAGATTAGACACGCGTACGTCAATACATACAAAGTTATGGAATTTAAACTTATAGTTGACATAAAATGAAGGCCATTAATAACCAAATAGGAAAAATTTGAATATTTAATCATGGGAATAAGTACTCCTATAAAGGCGGGTATGATAGAGGAGAGAGAAAACCTAAAATTGGCCACCCTAGACATGCAGAGTCGATTTTGTGATCAACATAGATCCTACAACTTGGCAAAACTCACATCTCTACAGTGAAACCTAGGCCACAACAACTTGACATGGAGTCCATGGACCTATTATTCTTTATGCATGTGCCTACAGACCTTGTAAATAATTCAAAATAGGGTCTATCTACATCACTATTTATAGAGGCATGAAAAGGAAGCCCACACTAATTATAGGAATTTACAATGATTCACTACATATTTACACAAATTACACTATACACACGGGCTGGAACAACTACCAACTTGAAAAATTCCAAAGAAAATGATACATAGCTTTGAATCCCAACACAACCACTATTTTCAGGGAGGGCTTTAGGAAACTTGAGGACAAAGAAAAAGGAAAGGAAAAGAGAAAATAAAAACAAAGGCAAAACTAGGCACCAAAAGAAAATAAAAAAGCTAACAAATGACTAAGAGGAACCTACCTGAAATAGAGAAAGTTAAAACCGATGGATGAATCATGCACTTTTCTACCAACTTTTGAACTACCCAATAAAGCATGAACACTAGCACTTGCACAATTGTCTGTTTAAGACTCAAGATTTTTGGATGCTTTGCACTTTCTAGTTAATCGCTTAGAGGGTAATTTTTGCTTGGGTAAATGTAAAAGTGAGGGGTAAAAGGCCTTTTATAATGTCTAAGGAAGTGAATTAATTACTGATTTGAATTAGAAAGGTGATTAAATCCCAAATTCCATACCTCGGGACACCCAACATTCACTTCTTTAAGCGAAGACAAAGGTGATGACATAGGAATCTCAAAGTCTAAAATTATAGACCAAAAACAAGAGGACATTCTGAGATCCCAGATCCCAGAGAAAGACAAGACAAGAAACAACTAGCGACAAAACAAAACAAAATCCAAAGGAAAAGGGGACCCAACATTTTTCTGCACAAAATGGAGGGATGGGTATGCAGATCATAACGATTCCTATCTAAGTCTTAGCTGAATTAATTTGGATCACTTTGAAGATTAGGCATATTGTTTACATATTTTAATGTAATAGGTTTGAGCCAACCTAGTGGTTGACTATTATTTCTAATGGGTATAAATGAGATATCACGTTGTAATTTCTTGAGGAATAGTATTTGGTTGTATGTGATTGTAAGGAGAGTTTTTGATACTTATGTTATGTATTTAAGGCATAGTTTTTACTTCATTGGAATTGTATTGATATTGGATATGTTGTTTGTTAGTTCAATTGTAATGGACCATATGTCCACCCTTTTTTAATTAGGGATAGATCAGAGAACCCAACTAAGGGCCAGATCTATGATTGTATTGTGAGAAATGAGCTCTGGGAAGTATGCCTACAGATTGGGTTGTAACCCTGTGGTTTCTTATGCATCCTTTGTTGTCTGTTTTTCTTTTAATAGGGTAGTACTTTTAGCAGAGTAAATTCAACTTGTGGGTTTGTTTCCCACCAGAGTTTTCCCTTAACCAGGTTTCCTTGAGAAAAAATCTTGATGTTTTGAGTTATATTTTGTGGATCTTGCATTTAATGTTTACCTTTCAGATCTAAGTGGATAAAGTGAAATTATAATTATAAGGCATGTACAACTAATTCTCCCCCTCTCAGGTGTGCTTGCCTCCTTTTGGGCCTAACACAATGTTACTTCTGGAATGTATGTATAAATAAGGAAAAAAGGTGGATATTAATGTAGACACCTAAATCTGATTAACCTAATTCAATCATATTTAGTGCCTTATAGGAAATATGAGGTAAGTAATTAAGAATTACCTAATTGACCTATGTTATCCCCTAGTCTTGATTAGTTCAATTAATTGGCTATAGTTTTGATTAATTATCAAAAGCAACCAATAGCTTAATAATTGATTAAAAACCCATTTCCCCTATTATTGAATGAATATGTTATTTATGTAATTCAATTCATTAATATTACCTTTAACCCCTATCCTAACCTATCTCAACCACCTAAACCTGAGTTCTAACTCAACCCAACCCCTTCTCACACGCTAACCTAACCAATCCCAACCACCTAACTCAGAGTTCAAACTAATCCCAACCTTTTCACCCTTGCTAATCCTATCTTAAACCCTAACCCTAATCCTAAACTCTCCCTAATGATGTCACATTCCTAATGATGTCACAATATGATGCACTTGAAGAAGCACAATCCATGTGCTCTCTTCTAGGTGCATCTAGACCTCTCCTCAGGATTGCATCCTAGCCCTTGATTCTTCACCTATTTTCCATAAAAGAAAACTCATTCCTTCACATTTTCCATCCACTTTTTTCGTGCAAACTTATAATGCCATTTTTAGTTCAGAATCAATCATCTTGAAACAACATCCACATCTTGAAGCTTGGAGCAGAATCCTTGAGTGCACATTCACACCAACAGACACATCAAAATCTCAAACGGAGCTTGGATTCTATTTTATGGAGGTTTGCACTCCTTAGTTTCTTATGTTTTTCAAGTTCTATTTTTGTCCAATCACGTATGTATTTTTTGGTTATTTAGTTATTGAGTGCTTTAATCTTATTATTGTATTCCTTTTTCTAACTAATTTCCATAGCTCACATTCTGGCATGCCCGGTGGGACCCACTTTACGGGTCGATATTAACTCTAACAGTTTCAATTTTAAGTATTTTTAGGAGTTTGTGTATTTTTAGGTTTAGAAGCATTATGGCCTGAAATGTACTCTACCATCATGTATGGAACATCATTTCTAGTCAAAACAATAGTAAACACACCTATACCTAGCGATAATCAAAATCAAGCCTATAAGTTGCACCTCCACAGTCTGACATGCAAACCAAGGCAAAATCGTGACTATAGACTAAAATCTAATCCATCTATCTACTACAATCAAGAAAATTCACTAAAATTCCTCTGAAAATGCACACACAGAAAATATTGTATATTGAAAATGTTCACCAACCTTGCTTACAGGTCGAGGAAGGCCTCTTATACTTAGCCCCATCCCTAATCTGATGGTTTCAGATAGTTACAATAACCATTTGAGCAAAAATTCTCTTCTTCCATAATTGTTGTCAATGTTGTCAATGACAACATTGACAATTTTGACAACTTTCCACAATATTAGGAAATCCACTCTAAACTTTGTTCTAAGACCATGAACATATCATAATAGTCTTAGGTGGACCATGCCTACCTCCCTTAGGTCCTAAAACACTTTCTTTCTAAATTTGACCCCTATGTGCTTGATTCACACCATTGCCACAACATTGGCAATTAAGGTCTAATTTGACACTTGTCTCCTAAAAGACCAAACAAACTTGTAAAGACCTTCCCTAAAGACCTAACACACAGCTTAGGACACCTCTAGTGCTATTATTCAACTAGTGGTCTGGCTAGGACCACTAGAAGAAAAAAGAACTCTAGAAGCCCCAGGTCACCAAAGAGCCTTACCTAGGTGCTCCTGCACCACATCATCAGACTGATGGTCAAACTAAGGTGGTCAATAGGGTGTTGGGTAACCTATTTAGGTTCCTAAAAAAATAATATGGTTAGACATGGGATGTAGTCATACCTCAGGCAGAGTATGCCTATAATGAAAATTGGAATAGGATGACAGGGAGAAGCCCATTTGAAATATTTTATGGGATGCATCCTAGGGGAGTTTGTGAGCTTATGGATCTTTGAGGAATGGAGTACAATAGTGGGCATGCTGAGGACTTCACCCACACTATGAAGGAGATCCAAGAGCAGGTCAAGAAAACTATACATGACAGACAGCAAAAGCTGAAGGGAAAAGTGGATGAGAAGAGGAAAGATATCCAATTTCAAGTAAAATAATATGTTATGGTTCATTTGAACAAGTCAATAATGTAGAAGGGGGTCCCTACTAAGTTCCAAATGAAGAGAATAGGACCATGCAAAGTCCTAGCTAAATATGGGGCTAATGCCTACATGATAGACTTACCTTCTGATTTGAATATCTCTTCTACTTTCAATGTGCATGACCTAGTTCAGTTTAAAGGTCCATTGAATGAGACCAGTCAACATAACAAGGAGTTAAGAGTGATGTAGACCTTGTTGTGGTGCCTACCAAACAACAATTGACAGCTGAGGGAATTTTGGATTCAAGAGTGCAAAAGACAACAAGACACAAGGTGTATATGGAACACCTTATCAAGTGGAAAGATAGACTTGAATCAGAGGTTTCATGGATTGAAAAATTTGACTTCAAGAAGATGGGCATTCCTGACTCTTTATTTTCTATAGGAGTGACTTGACTTTCCCTTTGTGGGGGAGTATGATGCAGGAGCACCTAGGTAAGGCTCTTTGGTGACCTAGGGCTTCTAGAGTTCTTTTGGCTTGTAGTGGTTCTAGCTAGACCACTAGTTTAATAATAGGACTAGAGGTGTCCTAAGGTGTGTGTTAGGTCTTTAGGGAAGGTCTTTACAAGTTTGTTTGGTCTTTTAGGAGACAAGTGTCAAGTTGGACCCAAATTGCCAATGTTGTGGCAATGGTGTGAATAAAGCACATAGGGGTCAAATTTAAAAAGAAAGTGTTTTAGGACCTAAGGGAGGTAGGCATGGTCTACCTAAGTCTATTATTATATGTTCATCATCTTAGAACAAGGTTTAGAGTGGATTTCCAAATATTGTGGAAAGTTGTCAAAATTGTCAATGTTGTCATTGACAACATTGACAACAATTATGCAAGAAGAGAATTTTCTCTCAAATGGTTATTGTAACTGTCTGAAACCATCAGATTAGGGATGTGGATAAGTATAAGAGGCCTTCCTCAGCCTGTAAGCAAGGTTGGTGAACATTTTGAATATACAATATTTTCTGTGTGTGCAATTTTCAGAGCAATTTTAGTGAATTTTCTTGATTTTAGTAGTTAGATGGATTAGATTTCAGTCTGTAGCTACTGATTAATGTATGGTAGGTTATTTTAAGATTTTTTGTGGAGGTCTTTTGTTAAGTTGAAACTTTTGCATCTGTTTAGTTAAATTCTTTGTGTTTTGCCCTGTCGCTGGTCTGAACCAGGCAGGTTGGACAAATGGATTCTTAAATCAAATTGCCATGATAGATTCTATATAGGCTCTTGGAATGGGTGAGGAGACTCCATGTACATTATTTTTACAAAATTATGGGCCCAATAAAGTGGCTTTACTATTTTTTCAATGATGCCCTAGGCAAGCCTGCTGTGCATGGCTAGGGACTGAGATACATTGCAAATGCTGTAAGGAGGGTTGAATGCATTGGTGGCTTCAACCAAAGCTCATGGAGGGATAGATTAATGTGTGAAGGAACCCCAATGTTAAGGAGAAGGTTGGAGGAGTTATTTTGTGGGTTGAAAGAACACTCTTTTTTTTTCAGACTGTCCATAAGCCCTAAAACCCTATTTTTTAGGCATGATTATAGGAAGGGTTGTACAGAAAACTTGAGGATTGGAGATCTTGGAAATATCAAGGTACTTGATAAAGGGTATTTTAATCTTAAAACCTTTTGGAGGCTTGTGTGGGAAAATTTCAAGATATATTCAAAAAGGATAGAAAAAGGCCTAATTGGCTTGTAGCCCTGTTTGGGGTGAGAAAGGTGCATTTTGAAGCACTCAATTGTAATGTGTTTGTGAATGGTGTATGTAGGGGTTCAAATGGAACCATTGGAGGTATTTTTGACCTATCCTTCCATGGAGCTAAGTCCTAATAGGAATTGATGCAATTCTTGAAAATTGAGACTAGGAAAGACCTAGTTAGTTTGTGTTGCAAAATGGAGCATTCTTGATCAATGCAATTGGTGTACATTAGGTGAAAGGTTAGGATATTGTGTGAAGATACCTAAGGAGTGTAGGGTTGGTCATAGAAACCTACTAGGTCAGTGAGGTGGCCTAAGGATACCCTAAAGAAGAATAGGGTAGAGAGAAAGCCTAGGTGTGTTACATCACTCTCCCCCTTTTAAATCAATGGAAAAGGACCAAACACATCAAAAAAGGATCTGAACTCACCTAAATAGGAAAAATATAAAAAATCTCAGTACCAAACCAAAATAACCATAAGATTTCTCCCCCTAAGGATTAGTCCCCAAACTTCATCAATTTTGTGAATGATATTATTATAGGCTTACTGAATTGACACCATCCTCAACATCAATATCTCTGATCAGGAGAGGATATTAGGCCACAATTTTCTTTGAGATACACATATGTATCCTTTGCAAAAGGATTTGTAAATATGTCATCAATCTATTCATTAGTAGATAAAAATTCCAATTTCATTTCCTTTTCATTGAATTTATCCCTCAAGACATGAAAATTAATATAAATATGCTTTTTCCTTGAGTTTAACATACAATTATTTGAGATATTTATAGCACTATAGTTATCAAAATATATAACAATAGGTTCATCAATTTTTATCCTTATATCCTTCAAAATTTTCTTCATCCAAATAGCTTGATTATAGTTTATTATAGCAACAACATACTCATCTTCAACATTAGATTGATAAATACAATCATGCTTCTTACTAGTCTAAGAAACTAGTCACTTACCCAAGAAGAATGCACCTCCACTAGTACTCTTTCTATCATCAACATAAAGTAAAAAATCATATTTTTCATACCATAACCCATAGTCAATTGTACCCTTCAAGTATCTAAAAATTCTTTTTACAACAACTATGTGTGATTCCTTTGGTTCAACTTGAAATCTTGCAGCAATTCCAACAACATTTGATATGTCTAGTCTAGAATGAGTTAGATATTGTACTCCTCAAATCATAGATCTATATAGTGTCTGATTAGAAAAATGGAAATCATCATCTTTGGTTAACTTGAAGACAATAACCATAGGAGTTCCCACTGGTTTTGAGTCTTCCATACCAAATTTCTTCAATAATTCTTTGACATGCTTGGACTGTGTGATAAACATTCCTTTATCCAGCTATGTAATTTGAAATCCAAGAAAAAATTTCATCTCACCTATCATAGAAATCTCAAATTCTCTTTGCATTTCATAAGAAAAACCTCTACTCAGCTCATCATTTCTATCGGATATAATATCATCAATAAATACTTCAGCAATCAAGATATTATCATTAGCTATTCTAAAATATAAGTGACTATCTGTAGTACCCTTGATGAAACCATTTTTTTATAAAAATACTTGTCCAATCTAGCATACTAGTATCTAGGGTCTTTTTTTAGTCAATACAAAACTTTCTACAATTTGCAAACCTTGTCGCATTCTTCAATTAGAGTAAAACCATCAGTGTTCACAATATAAACATCTTCATCTAGTTCACCATTAAAAATGTAGACTTAACATCCATCTGATAGAATTAAATTTTTTTGTGAGATACACATGCAAGAAATAATATAAAAGCTTCAAGTATAGCTACAGGAGAAAAAGGTCTTTTTAAAATCAATAACTTCCATTTGTGAATATCCTTTTCATACCAGTGTTTCTTTGATCTGAATTACTTTACCATCTAAATTTAGCTTTTTTCTGAATACCCATTTATTACTAGTCACATTTTTGTCACTAAGTCTAGGAACAAGAATCTATGTTTCATTCTTCTCAATCTGATCAAGTTCTTCTCTCATTTATTTCATCCACTAGTAAATTTGACCTCAATTTTCGACGACAATTGGTCGAAATTTCGACAGTAATTTCGACCAATTTATGACCAAAACTTTTGTCGGTCTTTTTTTGTCGAATTTTCGACGTATTTATAATTGGTCAAAATTTTGACAAAAACAAAGGTCAGAATTTTGACTATAGCCCAGGCTTAGTACATTGGTCGAAAAGCTGTGCAATTGGTCAAAATTTCGACCAAAGTTTGGTGGAAATGAGCAGTGACATTGGTCGAAATTTCGACCATCCCATTGGTGGAAAGCATAGCATTCTCGTCGAAAGATTTGGTGTAATGGTCGAAATTTCGACCAATCATTGGTGGAAATAAACCGTTGCATTGGTCGAAATTTCAACCAATGTTAATTTAAAAAAAAAAAAAAAAATTTATTTTTTATTTTTTATTTTTTAAATTTTTTTTACTTGGATTCAACTGTCATATTATAC
>MU226428.1:2661045-2673681 GCA_018584345.1 Thuja plicata
TTTGGAAAGTTATGCTACACTTGCTAATGGGAATGCTTTTCATGTTTTGATTAATAATATTTGCATTTGCAAATTTGAAACAGCCAGCGTATAGATATTAATTGAATCCACAGCCAACAGATATAAAATCACGCCAGTTTAGGTGGCAAATGGAAGTTCTAATGAGTTTAAAATTCTCAAGCATTGTAGACAGCAGGTGTAAAGCCGATTTCCACAACCTTCTCCAGCGGCTTCCCTTCCAGTGCAAAATTTAGCAGCACCACAGACAAAGGCGTGAGTTGTTTGACAGAATGCTTCGAGTGATTTTATGGAGAGGCTTTCAAAACTTCCAAGCTAATGCAATATGTATGTGTAAAGCCAGGTTCCCAGCCCTATGTGCGCAAGTAGTAGTTTGAGGGGTTTCCAATGTCTTTTTTTTATTAAGGCAGCTGCAGAAAAAACCAAAAGACTCTTGCACATATGGAGGAGTATTTTTAAATGTTTTCAGGCAGTGCAATGGTAGCAAGTGTAAAGCCATGTCCTCAGCCTATTTGCACATGGTAAAAGAAGACATATGATTGCCTTGCCAGTAACCAGTGCCAACAAAGGGGAACAAGTGAATTGGGGGTATCTTTAAAACATTGAATATAAATTACACAGCAAATCATCTTCCAGCAGAATATGTGATAGTTTTTGTAAAATGTTTGAAGTTTTTTTTGAAATGTTTTCAAGTTAAAATCTGCAGATTTTACTCCATACAAAGGGGCGTTTTGACTTCTAGAGTATCCTTATGGTCTTCATTTGCAAAGAAAGAATGCCATTAGTGAGTAGTTTTGATGAAGAAGCCAGCAAATATGGAAAACTGTGTATTTCCTTTCTCCCACATTCACTCTGTGGTGGCATTTTTTGGTCTTTATAAGCTAAAAAACTAACATCCAAGATAAGTAAGAGAGCCCAGAGGCTCTTGGTGAGCTCCTAGGGGCTGGAGGTCAAAATTTAGAGGTTATACACAGTGTTTTAGCATGAATTTCAAAAATGACTTAAAACCATAGGATGAAATATCCCACATTGTTCCCACAGAGGCAAAATGAAGACTTTATATGGAAAAATGCACACAATGTTATTTGAAGATGAAAAGAGGAAGCTCTCTGCACGCGAGCTCAAATGGCGCCTTGGGAAGCATGCCCAGTCGGTCAACACAAAATTTTGTAGAAGACATCGTGCGCTTGCGGAGCAAGAAAGCTGAGTAGTCACTCAGTCGCACCGGAGGAAGGAGATCGTAGAATCGGCTCGCGAGTGTGCGACCGAGCTCGTTGCATAGTCGTGGACCCAAATATGAGTGTGTTGCACAGTCACACAAGAAGACCGAGACATCAAAATTGGCTTGCGGGTGAGCGACCGAGCTCGTCACACAGTCGCACAATTTCTAGTCGCTCAGTCGCATAGCCCAAAATTGATCATCGCGTAGTTGCGCTCAAAACTTGAGGTCATTAAAAATGCATGCGAGTTGGTAGTTTGGCTCATCATGCACTTGCATAAGGTTTGTGTTGAGGCCAAGAAGTGTTACGACTGAGCGATTCAGCCCAGTCGCGCACTCGTAGAGGCAAGATGGAGACAGTCAGGAGTTAAAAAAGTGATTTTTAGAATAAATCAGCAAGCGCCACTTGTCAAATTTTGGTGCAATGTGAGAAAAAAGGATTAAAATATGCAGATATTTTAAATTTTATTTCAATTCAATAGTTTGACTATTGAAAATATTCAAATATTTCAGAATGTTCTGAAAATGTGCACAGAAAGACAAACTCTTTTAATGATTCAGGGTGGAAATTTGATCAAAAGTATTAGCTATTATATACCATTGGAAAGGTATTGAAGAGAGGAATCTGATTTTATAGACCATTTGAGGGAATAACAAATCAGATTTTGGCAGTAACATAAGGAATTGGTTGCAGATATTTTATGAGAGAGAAGGAAAGGTGTCGGTGACTAAATTTGTTTCTCTCATTCTCCTATATCTGAGTTTTCTTCTGAATTGTAAGGAGGTTGAAATTTATGCTACTGGGCAGCTTCCAGGCTTTTGGGGTCTTAATTTTGGTGTTCATGCTCTTGCAATGTATAGTTTTAGATGATTTTTAATGAAAATCAAAGGAAATCCCTGTTCAGAACTTGTATGATGTCTTTGTATGTTTGTTTTGATTCTTGTATATTAACTTTTAAGGCATGTTAATATACTAGTTACAAGGTATCTATGTGTTTGAATCTGAGTTTCTCTCAAGGAGAGCAAGTCTTGTATTCAAATTCTGAGAATTTTGAGTCTGCATATGAATGTGATGTCCAGGAATTGAAATGAGAAGAATGGCTTGCAAGGCATTTCATTCGGGTTTTTGAGTTTGGAGTTAGAAGTTTTCTAGGAGTGCACATTTGTTTGACTCTGTTGCCCAATAGATAAGGCACTGGTCTCTGGTCTGTCTGGTAGTTTCTTCATCAATCAATTATTCAAATTATTTTCCCTTTCTGTTTAAAGAGCTATGAATGATTATTATATGAAGTGTGATGGGTAGGAATCCATCCCCTGATTCACTGAAAGAAGTGAACCCAATAGGTACACCCGCCTGAGCCTTTGAGCTCAAAGTGTAGGAGGGTTTGTTTGATCCTCATTAATTAGCCTTTTCTTTGACAAGGTCAGGGAAAAATGCTAACACATCCAAGGTGATGGATCCTCTGCCTATGATAGGTTTAGGAGTATTATCTCCAAATCTAACCATACCACCTTTGTATTTGTCTAGATGAATGAATCTATCTTTGTCTCCTGTCATGTGGTGTGAGAATCCATTGTCAATGATCCAATCAATTCTGACATCTATTTTGGAAATTAAGGCTAATTCATGATCTTCTTCTTTATCTGTAGTGTCCATATCTTTGAGCTACCTTTCCGTGTCTTTAAGGGCAATGAATCCAATTTCATCTTCTCCTGAATCTTCATCAGTTACACCTTCTTCAGCATGGTAACATTCCTTCCCATATTTAGGTTTGTAATTAGATTTGAACTTCTTGACTCTTGTGGGACACTTAGATGCAAAGTGACCAATATTATTACATGAAAAACACTTGAATGGAAGCTATCCTTGATACTTTCCTTTTCCTTTCTTTTCTTTCTTAGCAATCATGGCAATTATCTCTTCTAGCTCTTCATCAGTTTCTTCATTCTCATTATGACTAGAGATGTGTGAGGATTTCTTATTGTGGATTGAGGCTTTGAAGGCTATTTCATTCTTAGGTTCAGTCTTCAATCTTGATATCTCAAATGCAGAGGTTTTGCTGATTAGAGTCTCTCTTTTGAAGTTTTGTGATAATTGCATAGTTTCCTCTAGAATGTTGTTCTTGTTTTCATAGTCTGATGTCAAAGTAGTTAACAACTTGTCCATTATGTCTTCTTCTAATATTTCTCCTCCATTGTTTCTGATTCCAGATACTGCTTCTTTTATCCTCTAATTATAAGCTCTAATATTTTCTTCAGGAAACATCTCAAGGCTATTGTATTTCTTCTTTCATGTCTTTCTGCGTGCATTCTTTGCTTTAACATCTCCTTCAAACATGTCTTCTAAATATTTCCATATGGTATATGCTTTGTCAATCTTCTTGATTTCAAAAAATTCATTGTCAGATAAGGCACTGATTAGGGCTTCTTTGGCAATTGCATTATTGGTAAATGTTTCCTTTTGTCTATTAGTAGCATCATCCTTTGCAAGGTCTTTAATAGATGGAATTACAACCTCTTGTGTAGGAATCTCAAAGATCTCAAAGCCAACACATTGTAGATGTGTTATCATTTTGTTCTTCCACTCAAGATAGTTCTCTCCATCAAACTTAGGGCTCTCTTTTTTGAAGTACGCCATCTGATCTACCTTAAGCTGTTAGGATTTCTCTCCAAGGCACTTGGCTCTGATACCAATTATTAGAATACTTCAGGGATAACTGAGAGGGGGGGGTGAATCAATTATCAACAACTTTAAATCTTTATCTTATACTTATTAATCCAGATTGATACAAAGTAAATGCACATTCAGATAACACATTACACAACACATCAATTTGGTTAAGGGGAAACCAAATGGTAAAAACCCCAGTGGGAATTAGTACCCACAAAGAACTATACTATTTATAGTGATCCCTGTTAAAAGATCTTCCAACCTTGTTAGGAGTTGTTCATTACAATGCAGTAGTATAGTGACCTGGTTAAGGGTTAGACCCTGTTAGGATTATTTTACAATAACCCTATTAGGGGTGGTAGAATCACTATCCAAGGACTCATTGTCCAAGTGGTGAAGGCTACAACCTTCTGGATATTTGATACACATTGTATCAACAAGGTGAACTGCTATTTGTGACACTGCTTGTCTGATAAGTTCCTTTTGTGCGTTGATGCTTTAACCTCTTGTAAATAACTACAACAATCTTATCTATATTCTGAAAGCTTCAACGTCAATATCTATATTATCAACATATGATAAATATAGCCCTGCTTCTTAAACACTCTACTCTGCTTTTCTTATCTCTGGCTTTCACAACTCTTCTTATCACAAATGACCTTCCATAAGTACATACTCCAAGTATGAGATCATGGGACCTGTTAGAAAACTCTTCTTAACATCCTTGTCGGCTCTACTAAGCGTGCAAGCATAATTACAATTGCACAAGTATAAATTGAATAGACGCGTCACTTCACTAAGTCGGCTTCACCAATTTAACCATAAATTTGTAATCTTCTTGAAATATGTTTGGCGCCTTTAGAGTAATATCAACAAATCATAATTATTCATGATTATACACATGCATATCCTGAAGATAGGCGCAACTCAATAAACACATTACATATGTCGGCCTTAAACTGTTATTCCTCCAGAATTGTAACCATCAATAACATAATTACATATCTTTACTGAAACATCACATCTGTGTCTGTGTGTATGAACATAGCATAATAAACATGTCAAAAAAATGTATCTATCAACACAAGTCTTCATCTCATGATATGGATAAGTACATACAGAAGTACTATTGTGTATTATATGTTGTCATCAATGACAAACATACAATCAATCAACTGTTCAGAATCAAATCTCCAACAGGTACCACCAGCACATCTAATTTCACAAACTAGATCATTTACTCTCTGCAAATAGACTGAGGCAATTTAACCTTCACTCATCTTCATATATTTTTATTTTTTCTTTTAATCCCTATAACTTGTCTTGTTTAACATATCTATCACCTTCATAAATAATTTCTAGTTTCTTCCATACCTCATGTGCAGTCCTTAGTCCATAAATGTGAGAATACACTGAATCAAATAAGGCACTAATCAAGGTTTCTCTTTCTAATATGTTCTCCTTGCATTTATTCTTCTCATCTGTAGAAGCATTAGATAGATTATTGAGAATATCATAAGGATTCCTAGTAATATGTGAGTATTCATCTTCTATTCCCATGCATATCAGGTAGGTAGTCATCTAATCCTTCCAAATTAGATAGTTATTTCCATCAAACTTTAGACTCTCATTTCTTATACTTTCCATGATAGATCTCCTTCAAGCATTGAATCTTCTTCAAAATGACTAGGCTCTAATACCAATTTTTAGTCCCAAAAGAAAGAAAATGCAAATAAGGGGTGCAGGGGGTGAATCAGTTGTACATATTATATAACTTTAATTCCACTTTATCCAACTAGACCTGAAAGATAAAAAAATAAATGAAAGATCCAAAAAACATAACACATAACACCACGATTTGTTCTCGAGGAAACCCAGTTAAGGGAAAAACCCCGTGGGAATCAAACACAAAAGATGAGTGTACTCTGTTAAAAGCACTACCCGATTAAGAGAAACATAAATAACAAAGGATGCACAAGAAACCATAGGCTTATAGAATAATCAAAAATCACATTTCCACGAGCTCACTTCTCATAATACAATCTCAAAATTCTCCTTAAATTAGGTTCACCGATTAATCTTCAATTACATTAGGGTGGACATGATGACATGTAACTAAATGAATGTTTGATAATGTTAAGTTGAATATGATGCAAGACATTAAATCAGTTAATGGTTTGTATTTTCATTGATGTCAACTTGATATCATCTGTACGGTCATGTACATAATGCCAAAGACTTCAAAGAATCAATGGAACAAAGATTATGCTTTCAACAATGCATAAATGTCAATTATTCACTAAATGAAAGACAACACCGATGGAGTGCACACCATTGCTAAAGGCAAAGAAAAAGTCACAGTGATACCCGATGAGCAGAAGATAGAGTTACCTGATGAAGAAAAATAACAGGATGCCCGATGAGCTGAAAATAGAGTTGCCCAACAAAAAAAATCCAATGATACCTGACGGACGGTGATCCCAAAGCTGACTGGAGTTACACCGATGGAAGTGGCAGTTGTCACCAATGAATAACTACAGAATTGATCGATAGAACAAAGAGTTCAGAAAATGAAAAAATATCTAGCTGGCAGAGCTTAAGGATAGACTTAACTGGTTGTTTTATTTGTTTTATTTGCCCATAGTTAAGTAATTGATTTAAAGATGATTTATATAGTTGGAAAGAAGATAACTACGAGATAAATCAGGAGTTAAAGCAGTAAATCAGATTGGCTAGATTAATTTTCACGCCAAGAATCAATAATCAAGAATAAAGGAATATCATGTCTATATAAGAGACAAGCATAATTAATTTCCAAAATAACAATAAATCTCATACACAGAAGGGGAGTGAATAGAAAGAGGATGATGAAGAGAAACTAATGAGGGATAATTTCATACATTCTTAATCAATCAAGTTGAAGGAGAGCTAAAGAATTTTGCAGACACCGATGAACAGTGAAGCACAACATCAAAGAGCAGAAAGTGTGGAGCACAAAGAGTTGAATTGATGCATTGATCAGAGAGGTATTGTACTTAAATAGATCTAAAAATCTACAATTCAAGTTGCATTAGAAACAGGTCATAGTGTTTTAGTTTAACCATTGAAGCATCATGTCTCTTAATAGAGCAGGACTTAACCGTCATCTATAATTGAGGTATATCCTAACAGATTTCCAAATAGTTTATCATGAAGATTGAATTTAGTGCTCAATACCAACACACAGTCTAAGAAGGAGGCTGATGCATTTAGGTAGCACCAGATATGCCAGATACCTATTGTGCCCAGAGAGGTTGATCAATATTGGTAGAATATACATGCCAGATATCAAGTGATAGACTCATATTAAAATCCTCTAACAAGATCACACCTAACAGTGTGTTTGTAACGTTTAACAGGGTTGGCTCCTAACAGGGCTCACTTTAGAAGAGTGAAAATTTGGGGTGCCGGTCCCAGTGGTTTTTCCCTTAACAAGGTTTCCATGTTAAAATCCATGTGCCATGTATGTATGGTTTATTACTTTATTGTTTTACATTTCACATATGCATTTCTAGATTGATTGGTATACTCTGCATATTTGCTGAGTATCGGTAAATAAGTTTTGCTGCTTATCAGTTATCAAGGAGAATAAGGAAAGACAAGGTAAATTGACAAACAATCAATTATTATAAGTATTTCATGGCATTCATCTTGTAGGGACTTAATAATCTGAGGTGTATTGGTTGGTGGTTAAAGGTTAAAGGATAAAAATTTGAGGCCACTGATTCACCCCCCCTCTCAGTTATTACTAACAATTGGTATCAGAGCTAGTGTGCTTAGAAGGAAGGTTTCAAGACCTAAGTAAATATTACAAGATGAATACATGAGATGTGCCCAAGTTGAACAAAGACAACTTTGCTTCATGGAAACATAGGATAAGAGTCCACTAATCAGGTATTGGTAATGATGTTACTCAATACTTAGATACTGAATATGTGTTTCCTATAGGACCATTGACATTAGATCAATTGAGAGAGAAATATGAGAATAACTACATGGTTATAGAGCTTTCTTCCTCACTCTCTGATGCTGAATTTGAAGATGTCAAGGATTGCAAAACTGCAAAGAAAATGTGGGACAAATTGAAGCTTGTACATGGAGGTGATACAAATGTTCTGAGAGCCAAGGCAGAAAGCCTTAGAGGAAAGTTTGATGATCTCAGAATGAAAGAAGGAGAAAACATCACACAGTACAACAGAAGAATAAAAGTAGTCAATGCTATACGAGGTGTTGGAGGTACATTTGAAGAGGAAATAGTGGTAAGCAAAATCTTAAGAACCTTATTTCCTGTATATGCTATTAGAGTTTCTGCTATTCAAGAAATGAAAGCAGTAGAAAAAAATACAGTTACTCTTGATAGCCTAATTGGTATACTAATTTCATTTGAGATGAATAACTTTGACAATAGTGTCTCACCAAGTTTAGAGTCTGCATTTAAGTCTTCTATGAAAATAAGAAAATACAATCATAGATGCTCATCTAGAAGGGACAGTGAAAGTGAAAGTGAAGAAGAAAATCTAGATGAAATAGAAGCACTTATGGCTAGAAGAATACAGAGAGGCAAAGGTAAATACAAAGGAAAACTACCACTTGTATGATTTAATTGTAAAGAGATTGGACACTTTGCTACAAGATGTCCTAATAGAAGAAAAGATGATAGAAGTAATGATAGATCTTTTGAGAAGAAATCTGACAGAGGTGATAAGAAAGATTACAGAGGTTACCAACAATCAGAAAGAAAGGATACCTAAGACTACAAGGATAAAGGCAAGAAGGCTAGTTACCTGGCTGCTTGCAAAGATGAAGATACTGACACCAAACCTGATGATGACATCGAGATGGTATTTGTAGCTGTAAAGGATGATTCAAATGAAGATGAAAGGTATGAAGAAACTACACTCATATCTAAGGTTGGTAAGAATGATATCTGGATTATAGATAGTGGTTGCACTCACCATATGACCGGTAAAAAGGAAAAGTTTAACACTTTTGAATATTATAATGGTGGTATAGTAAGAATGGGAAATGATACACCTTATCAAGTTGAAGGTAAAGGAATAATAATGCTGAATAACTTGATTAAATGTGAAAATGCTTATTGGGTAAAAGGATTGAATTATAATCTATTGAGTGTTTCTTAGTTGAATAGTTTAGGTCATAGAGTAGCATTTGAAAACAAGAAGGAAAATATCTTCAATGAATCAGGAAAATTGATTGGTACTGGTGAACAGACTAAAGGTAACTTATTCTATTTGAATGATACTAATCCCACTTACTTAATGACTAGAAACGAAGACATATGGTTGTGGCACAAAAGATTGTGTCATGTGAATTTTCACAACATGATGAAAATAAGAAAAAGAAGAAGTGTAAGAGGCTTACTGATGATGACAAAGATAGACAACATCATGTGCATGAATTGTTAAAAAGGTAAAATGGCAAAGTCTAGTTTCAAAAGTAAAACCCATACATCTGATGATATTCTAGAATTAGTCTGTACTAATTTATGTGGACCTATGAGGACAAAGAGTTATTATGGAGATAGATATTTTATTCTCTTTGTTGATGATTACTCTAGAATGATGACAGTCATGTTTCTAAAAGAAAAATCTGAAGCATTCAAGATGTTTAAGTGCTATAAGGCTATGGTAGAAAAACAAATTGGTAAGGATCTAAAATGTTTGAGATCAGCTAGAGGAGGAGAAGTTATATCAGATGAATTCACTAATTTCTATAATGAGCATGGTATAAAAAGATAGGTTTCTACACCAAGAACACCACAGGAAAATGGGATTGCTGAGAGAAGGAACAGATCAATAGTTGATTGTGAATGAATACTAATGATAGAGAAGGACATCACCCAAATCTTCTGGAGGGAAGCTGTCAGCACTGCTGTTTATACACTGAATAGAGTACAATTGAAGAAGGACACAAAGAAGACACCTTATGAGCTATGGTATGGTAAAACACCCAATGTAAGTTACTTCAAAATATTTGGTAGTCAATGTTATGTCTTAAAGGATGATAGAAATGGAAAGCTTGATGCCAAAAGTGATGAAGGTATTTTCTAGGGTATTCTACCAAGAGCAAAGCTTTTAAATGTATAATCAAGGCTTCTAACAAAATAGTTGAAAGTGCAAATGTGAAGATTGATGAATTTGCAAAAAAGAATGAGCTAGAAAGAACAAAAGAACCAGAAGACTACAACAAGTTTGTATATTATGAAGAACCCTTATATCTACCCGAGCAACAGTGCTTAATTCCAGAACAATAGAATGTTGCAACCGACGGTCAAAATGCTGTTACTGACGGTCAGGATAATGATCAAGATAATGTGCAAGGTAATGAAGATCAAGCTGATACACAAAGAGATGTACCTATACTTGCAACATATGTAAGAAGGAACCATCCAGAGGACCAGATCATAGGAGATAAGAAAGATGGTACAAGAACAAGAAGTAAGTCTTTAAACTCAAATTGCTTAATTTGTGAGTTTGAGCCAAAATATGTCAATGTTGCACTAGATAATGAAGAATAGATAAGTGCTATGAATGATGAGATTGAACAGATTGAGAAGAACAAAACATGGTCACTTGTGCCAAGACCAAATGACAAGAATGTCATTGGTACTAAATGGATATTCAGGAACAAGCTAAATGAGAATGGAGAAGTCACAAGGAACAAAGCAAGACTATTATGCAAGGGGTATGCACAAGAGGAAGGTATAGACTATGGAGAAACCTTTGCACCCATTGCTCGGCTAGAAGGAGTAAGAATACTACTTGCTTATGTTGTAAACAAAGGATTCAAAGTATATCAAATGGATGTAAAATCAGCATTCCTAAATGGAATACTTGAAGAAGAGGTATACATTGAACAACCAGAAGGGTTTGTGGATCCAGACAAGAAGAACATGGTATGTAGACTTCACAAAGCCTTGCATGGATTAAAACAAGCTCCTAGAGCCTGGTATGAATGAATTCATTCCTATCTAATAAGTATTGGATTCATAAGGACTAGTGAAAACAGTAATCTTTATTTAAAAGAAGATATTGATGCTAACACTTTGATTGCTGAAATATTTGTTGATGACATCATATTTGGAGGCAATGATATGCTATGCAAATCATTTGCTGATGAGATGAGAAAATATTTTGAGATGTCTCTATTTGGAGAGATCAAGTTCTTTCTTGGTCTATAGATCATTCAACACAGTGAAGGTATTTTCATTACACAGTCCAAATACATCAAAGAGGTCCTGAAAATATTCAAGATGGAAGATTCCAAACTTGTTGGAACACCAATGGCTACTGGATACAAATTAACAAAGGAAGATAAGTCAACAGAGGTAAATCAGACTTTGTAGAGATCATGATAGGAAAACTCATGTATGTTGTACACACTAGACTAGATATTGCACATGTAGTAGGAATTATTGCTAGATTTTCTGCTAACCCCAAGGAATCACATATGACTGCTGTGAAAATAATTCTAAGATATCTGAAGAATGCTGAGGAATTTGGCTTATGGTATAGAAGAGAAGGTAAATTTGAACTAAAAGTGTTTACCGACACTGATTGGGCTGGAAATCTTGATGATCGAAAGAGCACAACTGGAGGAGCATTCTTTATGGGTGATAGACTTGTCACATGGATTATCAAGAAGCAAGGATGCATCTCTTAGTATATTGTAGAAGTAGAATATGTTGCTGCTGCTACAAACTACTCAAATATTGCATGGATCAAACAATTACTGGAAGGTATGCATATGAAGATCTCAAAACTAGTGATTATCTATTGTGATAAAACCAGTGCAATAAACATTTCCAAGAATCCACTCATTCATTTCAAGAAAAAATGCATTGCAATCAAGTATCATTATTTAAGAGAACAAGTTCAAGAAAAAGAGGTGATACTTGAGTATGTGCAATCAAAATAACAATTGGTTGATATCTTCACCAAGTCACTGCCCAAGGATACATTTGAGTACTTGAGAAAAAGACTAGGGGTCAAACCCTTGTCTACCAGTCAGTAAAAGACTAAAGGTTGCATTAGCCTATATATATTATCAGAATATCATTCATGTTGATGCAAGCAAAAATATGAACTTCAAAGATACATCTATATAAAGAAAGGTATATATCAGAACTGAGCACCAGAGCATATTGTTGTATTGCTGATGGATAAGGGAAATTCAAGAAATATATCATGGATAGAAGAAAACAATTGTTTGACATGAATGTCAGATATTTGTAAAATATTTGTTTGGCATTATTGTCAAAAGGAGAGAATGTATCCATATTATCACAAGAAATTATTCATTATCAGATTACTCCATACAGGGAGAGATCATATACAAAGGGAGAGTTGCTGACAAGAGACAAGAGACATCAAAGAAGAAGAATAGTCAAAAGAGAGAAATTGACATAAGAAGAGAACACAACATAAGTACAAGAAACACATAGAGCTAAAAGAATCAAATCCAAGCTAACATAGAGCTTACTGGTAGTCTGACATTTTTATCGGTTATCAAAAAAAGCTATTTGGTAATTTGATGAATTTCAACAAATGTATTTCATATTGTATTATAAATAGTATAGTGTGATAATATAGTATGTTTCCATCAATGCCAAAGGGAGAGATTGATGACATGTAACTGATTGAATGTTTGATAATGTTAAGTTGAAGAT
>MU226428.1:2673731-2702033 GCA_018584345.1 Thuja plicata
CCAAAGGGAGAGATTGATGACATGTAACTGATTGAATGTTTGATAATGTTAAGTTGAAGATGATGCAAGACATTAAATCAGTTAATGGTTTATATTGTCATTGATGTCAACTTGATATCATCTGTATATTCATGTACATAATGCCAAAGACTTTAGAGAATCAATGGAACAAAGATTATGCTTTTAGCAATGCATAAAAGTCAATTATTCACTAAGTGATAGACAACATTGACAGAGTGCACACCATTGGTAAAGGCAAAGAAAAAGTCATAGTGATACCCAACGAGCAGAAGACAGAGTTGCCCAATGAAAAAAAATCATAGGATGCCCGAAGAGCTAAAAATAGAGTTGTTTGACAAGCAAAATCCAATGATACCTGATAGACGGAGATCCTAAAGCTGACTGGAGTTACACTGATGGAACTGGCAGTTGTCACCGATGACTAAATATAGAATTGATCGACAGAATAGAGAGTTTAGAAAATGACAAAATATCTAGCTGGTAGAGCTTAAGGATAGAATTAACAGGTTGTTTTATTTGTTTTATTCGCCCAAAGTTAAGTAATTTATTTAAAGATGATTTATACAGTTGTAAAGAAGATAAATATGAGATAAATTAGGAGTTAAAGAAGTAAATCAGATTGGTTGGATTGTTTTTCACACCAAGAATCAAGAATAAAGGAATATCATGTCTATATAAGAGACAAGCATAATTCATTTCCAAAATAAAAATAAATCACATACATGAAAGGGGAGTGAATAGAAAGAGGATGCTGAAGAGAAACTGATGAGGGATAACTTCATACATTCCTGATGAATCAAGTTGAAGGAGAGATAAAGAATTCTACGGAAATCGACAAACAATGAAGCACAACATCAAAGATTAGAAAGTGTGGAGCATAAAGAGTTGAATTGATACATTGATCAGAGAGGTAATGTACTTAAATAGATCTAAAAATCTACAATTCAAGTTGCATTAGAAACAGGTCATAGTGTTTCATTTTAACCATTGAAGCATCAAGTCTCATAACAGAGCAGGACTTAACCATCTTCTATAATTGAGAGGTATATCCTAACAGGTTGCCAAAAAGTTTATCATGAAGATAACATTGAGTGCCTGATACTATCACACAGTCTAAGAAGGAGGTTGATGCAGTTAGGTAGCACCAGATATGCCAGATACCTATTGTGCCCATAGAGGTTGATCAATATTGGTAGCATATACATGCCAGATATCAAGTGATAGACTCGTATTAAAATCCTCTAACAAGCTCACACCTAACAGTGTGTTTGTAACCTTTAACAGGGTTGGCTCCTAATAGGGCTCACTTCAGAAGAGTGAAAATTTGGGGTACCGGTCCCAATGGTTTTTCCCTTAACAGAGTTTCCATGTTAAAATCCATGTGTTATGTGTGTATGGTTTATTACTTTATTGTTTTATATTTTACATATGCATTTATGGGTTGATTGGTATACTCAGCATATTTACTGAGTATCGGTAAATAAGTTTTCCTGCTTATTAGTTATCAAGGAGAATAAGGATAGATAAGGTAAACCGACAGACAGTCAATTATTATAAGTATTTCATGGCATTCATCTTGTAGGGAATTAATAATCTGAGGTGTATTGATTGGTGGTTAAAGATTAAAGGATAAAAATTTGAGGCCACTGATTCACCCCCCTCTCAGTTATTACTAACAGGACATACATTCCATTACAACTGAACTGACAAACAACATCGTCAATTCCAATACAATTCTAGTGAAGTAAAAACTCTACCATAAAGAAATAACAAATCTTAGATTACAATCTCATGCTACCACATCTCTATCTCTCCCATGATTTCAAAATAATCTCTTATTTATAGTTATTACAAATAATATTCATCTACTAGGTCATCTGGACCTATTACAATAAAATATTCAACCTTTAAGCTCAATCCTCCAAGGTGATCCAAATCAATTTTTCTATGACTTAGATAGGACCTAAATCATTAACCATGAACACATTAGTGTATCACCAAAAATAATATCAAGAATCTCAACACGTTACTCCATCAATCTGGCTAAGACCTAAATGAAGAAACACCAACAAGCTACTCAAAACAACAAATCTGGTCACATCCAATGATTTAGTCTAGCAACACAATCATTACAAAATCCAAGAACACCAAAAAGCAACATGAATAAAATTTGGATAACACTCACATTATCTCATCTCCATCTCTGATCAATAAGAACATCAAATACCAAACTCTATCATAACAAAATATATCTTTATGTACTCTTAATAATGAACAAAACTAGTTTTGAACACAATGATAAGGCACCATACAACCACCATCTTCGCAACCTATGAAAGATCAAATAAAAGAAGCAGCGATCCAAATACTCAACCTCTGTACATAGGAATACTACAAAAGAAGTAACCAACAAATTGATCAAACCTTACTCAAATAGTCATCTCAACATTTTTAAACCTCTATAGATCAACTACAGACACCATGGAATAAGAGCTTACAATCCAAGCACAGGATCTTCAATATAGCACCTCAACAACATAGATCTTCTTCAAAAGACACACTAAACACATTGTCTTAAATAGTAACCAGTATGTTGACATCAATGATAAAACATTAATGTCATCACACCCAAAAACCAAACTCTAACATGTTCAACAATCATCTAATAAAAACATGGTTGCCCTCCTTATAAAAATGGAAGATAATACAACCCTTGAGAGAATTGATCATTTACAATAACTATAGAATAATTACATTGATCAACCAACAAGGTTTTATATTTCCTTTTACGAAATTCATAATATTGAGGGAATCACTGTCAGAAAATGCTTTCTGAAGTCCTTTAGAAAGGGACAGATGGAGACCAATGTAGGCTGCTTTGGCCTCACAAAGTTGTTATTCTATTTTCCCAAATAGAGGGCTACTATCAAGAAAATCCTACCACTTTGATCACAAGCCACTCTCTCATAACCCATAGTCCCTGAATTACCCTTGGTTGTTCCATTTATGCTAATTTTGGATGAACCTATATGAGGTGCTTCCCATTCAACACCATCTTTATCTTGTTTGATCTTTTGGATAGAATCTGAAAGATAATATTGAATGAACAAATTGACAACTACCTGGTAACCAAAGTTTGAATCTACAATCTTAGGACTAGAATGATACCGAGAGAGGAGGATGACCAAAAAATTCTCCTTAATAGCTGAATGGATCTTGAATGCCAATTTTCTAGTAGGACAAGAAACATGTCTCAAAATTCTACTATTCCTCTCTTTCCAAAACCCCCCAAGCAAATGGTGATAATAATAGACAATCACATTAAAATTTAGATTCTTTTTCCAAATTTAGTAGTTGATCACTCATACATACTTTTGGAAAATCATTTTGAGTAAATGGAAGAACTAAACTAGGGATCAGTTTTCCTACAACCCTCATAGTCATACAAAATCTCTTGTAAATTATTAGTGAAAGAGGTTCTAAAATTTAATGTAAGTAAACTTTCCCATGACAACAATCTATCAATCATAAAATAATAATATTATAGACATGGTTTCTATAGTTTGTATTAGTGTGCATAGAAAATTTTACTTTTGACTCTGTGTATTTTTTCCTTGATATTTTGGATCAAACAATATGATGTTGCATTAGGAAGTAGACCAGAGAAGAAAATAATGGTATATTTCATTAATTAAGTATACTTACTAAACCAATATTCTATTAAAATGGTATTTATTATTTTAGTCTTGTATAATTTCATATTTTTGAATTAGGAAATTAATTTAAATTATATATTTGTGAATCTTGGAAAAATTTGATAATTTTTTAAATAGATTTTAGCAAGTTCTTGGTTTATGTTTTCTAATTTTATTTAAATTAATCACATTTCATCTTATTATAAAAATTAATTTTAAATCTTATTTAACAAAATTTGGTCTAATTTATCTTTCTATATATTACATTTGAATGCATGAAAATGTATTGAATTGAATGTGCATATAAACTTAGCCTATTTAAACAACTATGTGCAAAATTCAAATTGATACATTGATATGTTTATGGAGGAGATGTGGTAGCTCATTTATCAAGCAACATGATGATGTAATAGATGTGAAATTATGTGATGAAGTGGACAACATAATGACAATATATGTAGATGTGATCAAAATAAGAGAAGACAAGTCAATTTATAATTTTTAATAAGAAAAATCAATGACCATGATTCAATGTCAAATGGGTGGATATGATTGATTTGGAGTGTGGGCATAGATTAGAGGCTTATCCAATTGATAAATATCACAAGGATAAGTAATGTTTAAGGGCTAGAAGTGGGCTCACACATTTGTGAACACATATGGATAAGCTTATGAAAGATACTTGTCTATGAAATGTGTAAAATATAGGGTGGCTTGCGATAGTGATATGTGTAATAGTTAGAGGGATCATGAAAACTAACATGTCTATGAAATGTGTAAGAGGTAGTGTGGCTATGATGTGAGATTTCATGCTAAAAAGTGTGTGAGAATGAGGACATAAGTAAACTTTTTCACATGACATCAAGTTTAGATGTTGATCAATTTAAATAGGTTCAATGGTTATGATTGATTTGACAAAGATTGAGGGCAATGTAGAATTTTGAATATTATGAAAAGTCATAATGAGGGATAATTAGTGTAATTAAAATAATTTAGTAGGAATTAATTTTATTATTTGGTTATAAGGTATGTGGGATAAGGTTTATAATTAACTAAATAAATATAAATTTATTTAATAAAAAATAAAGGGTGAATGTGAAGAATGAATTAAATAAGTAATAAATAATTGTTTAATTGGCCAAAATAGGATAAGATCAAGTGAAATAAGTTATAGAAACATTTAGGTGTCTACATCTTATTCTTGTTTGACATAGCATTACAAAGGATGTGGCATCAAAGACGAATAACAAATAGTAGATAGAAATGAATAAAGACTAGTATGATGATGCCCCAATAAGTGATATGATGAGGAAGGATGATAAGGACTTAGTCGTATGCCCCTTTGAGAGGACATGGAGGTTATAAGAACATATGTATGCTCTCAAAATAGATAGAATGACTATAGGATAAAGGATGTATGAAAAATGATAGATATGTTGGGGATGGAAAGTAGGCATGGATGGTGGATAGATATATAAGAGATGATATATGAGAATTACATTGTAGTGGTATAGACAACCTAAATTTGATATCATAATTGACATAAAGGGCCAAGGTATGAGGATTAATATGGAAATGTGTCAAGTAAGTGATCAAAAGGTTAACTGTAAAGATATATATCTTACCACACAATGGTGTATATGAGGAAAAATAAGCTTGAAAATAAGAATATAATTGAAAAGACCTAAATTACCTCAACACACTTAATGATATTTAAAATGGATGCACCCTTCTCCACCTTACTTTCTCTTTTGATTACTGAAACTTGTATGGAATTCTCTAAAATCAGCAAAACAATGATAGTTGTAGAGTGATTTTAGCATTTAATGTAGATACAAAGAAAAGTGGTTGTTTGGATAAGGGAACGAGATCCAATTTATAGATTTGTAAGAGGTAAAATGAATGGTTGAGATTGAAAGTGTTATGAAGGGCTATAGTAAAATATGAGGATTTTTGGCATTTAATAACTATTACATTGTCTGTCTATATAATGTTAGTTATATCATCTAATATATTAACAACACACGATCTTAGTTATCACTAGTAACTCTAAGGTATATCACATATATAAATGAATGCATCATATCTTTCAATGATACAAAAATTTTAATAATTTCCTATAATTTTCTCACTTACAATGAGGTGAGTTGGATTGAAGTCATATCCCAATGACAAGTGTCAAGGTATTTGGAAGAACACTTTTCATGGAGAATAGGATACTTTATGCTCACACATGTTAGAAACCCTAGGAAGATTATGAGGATGAAAATTAAAAATTAAAAAGGAAAAGTGGAAGAGGTTTAAGACAAGAAAGGTAAAAATTTGAAAAAAAGAGGAAGTAGTAGTTGACATGTGTAAGAACCAAATAAAATATTCTGTCAAATTTTGAGTTGGAAATAAGGGAATGTGACATGTACATGTTATGTATAAGAGGATAAATTAATAGTTATAAAAAATAGTCATATTTGGGGAAAGATGATTTAAAAATTAAAAGATATTAATTAACTAGTTAGGATTTAGAATAAATAGGGTATTAAGCTAGGATTACGTCTAATTGATTAAGATCAATTACAATTTAGAAGGAATAGTTAGAATGGTTTAATTTAATTTCAATTAATAAAACTTTTTAATAATAGTGAGAATGTAATTAATTATTTAAACTAATCATATTTACCTAATTACTAGGCCTAGACAAATAATTAGGGACATGCATTTAATAAATTTACATAGTTGAATTCAAGGTGTCTACATTTTGTCCCTCTTTGATGTGGTTCCTAAAATGACATTTTATCAAAAAAGAGAAAAGTATGACCTTCTATGAGAAAGGTAATTGCTTAGCGAGGTCTTATCATAGCGATGACATAGGAAAGGTGATGCCCCATCAAAAGATTGGAATGAAAATTAAGGTTTTAAGGAAATCTCTAAAAACAATTATGGAAAAATATGGGAAATATAAGGGGAAGAATGAGTTAGTTTGGTGAAGGAATAGATGAAAAAGGAAAAAAATAGTGTGAATGACAACATAGTGAAGTTAGGGAAAACAATGAGAAATAGAATAAGGGAAAATAGGGTATAAATAGGCTATGGGGGCATATTAAGGCTCATTTGCACTCTTTGTATTTTGAAATTTTTTGCTTTTTGAGGTGAGAAGAGGATGAAGATGGTGAATATTTCATGGGATATGGATCGTATAAAGCGAGTCTAGAAATTATAAGGGTTTTCAAAGCATGGGGAACTGGTAAGTCCTCAATTCCAAATGGTTACTTTTTATTTTTGATATTTTTAGACTGGAATTAGGGTACTTAGAGAGGAGGTTCCAATCTAGAGAGTATTTCTTGTGCTCTATGAGTTTATACATGTGTTTGGTCATTATAAGTACATACACCTTCAAGATAAACACATGCATTATATATGCATGTGGAAGTGAGCCAAGAATTAGGGTAGGGAAAAATGATGAATGTACCTTAAAAGCCACATGCACTAGATAGTTTGACACCTATTCTATTTAGTATAGGTAATTTTTGATTGGTACAAGCATTTTTTAGTACCTATAGCCAAGGATCAATGCATTCATCGAGGTAAAATAAAAGGATAATATCATTTATAAATGGCTTTGATGAGCAATTATGGATGATTGATTCTTTTGAGCATCAATATATGGCCATGCAATTATATTTAGATCTGGTTGTGATGGAAGAAGAGTCCCTAGTAGAAATTAGGCTAGAGTGGGTCAACAGATGATCCTAAATTTGTATGCACTTGGATATGATGATTGTACTAATGGAGAGGTGGGGAAGAGAGACATGTTCATCCCACTAGTCAATAGAGATGAATCTATTACTCTAGAGGATGTATAGAGTATATTGTAGGTTCCCATCTAGAGTTTTTATAATTATGATATATCCAAAGAAGGAGTCAATTTGGTGTTTCCTAGGTGAGTGAGGAGGAGTGGTGTAGGCACTTCATAAAATGCTTCATAAGGGTTATGTTTGAATTTATAATTTTTTTCCTTGTTAGAACTAATGCAATGAGGGGGATTATTGGTCTATTACATTAATTAGACGTATAGATTAGTTAAATATAATAAATAATGTTAGTTAAATAAATTAGTTTTAAAAGGTGGTTATTATTCCTATTTAAGGGAAATAGGGGGGACTTGGTACAATAAAATAAGGCTATAAGTCAATTCACTTCAATCTAAAATCATCTAATTTTGAATATTAATTCGATAAATCATTTTTTTTCATTTTAAATAGTGGTGTAGAAATTTCATTTACAAGTAAATATTTTACTATATATACATAATGTGTCGAAATAAAGTTTGCTAGCTTGTATGGGAAAACTAGGAAGCTATATGCATTTCTACTTTAATTGATTATGAGGGGAGTGTGGTGGAGGCCACCTCCCTATTTGATGTTTTAGTGATGTTTAAGGTTGTTTTATGTGTTTTTGTGTGTGTTAGAATAATACCCAAGGGGTTGGATGGAATGATAGTTTAACTTCATGCTTGTAAGAGCCTTAATGCTCATTAGGTGTTTTGGGTCTATTTTGGCTTCAAATAGTGTAAACTTTCCATTTAGTGCAATATGGGTTAGAGGTGTGTTTTATGACCCTACATATCCTATTTAGGGTCTTAGAAGTCAACATCAATCATCGAGTTGATAAACAAGGTCAAAATGCTCAAAACACAAAATGTTGCTAGCAACTTTGAAAGTTGCTCGAGCAACTTTTGAAGAATTTGCAAAATGTAGTTAGATTGGTTGTAACTACCCCATGCTCAGTATATGAGCATTTATTCAATGTTTGGAGAAGGTTAATGAGATTTTGGATTGAAACATCTACTTCTGACACCCTTGTCCGGATGACTGTATCTGCATTTCAGTAATTTGCACTATATCTTTGCTACTGTATGGCTATGTACGGATTGGAATAGGCGATTAGGCTCCATGGAAGTGTAGTGTTTCCTTTCAGCTTTCATGTTTAGTAAATAGTTTGATTTCAAGTGTTTGTAGTGTAAAGTTAGACTATTTTGTAGGTCAGTGGTCTGACTGAGACAATATAGTGCTACCTAGCTAGAAATGGCTCTAACCTAAGAACCCTCCAGTGGAATTGACTAAAACCATGGGGGAAGTAGGGTTAGAGTCTATAGATAGGATTTTGGTTTTCTTTCTTGTTTTTTCAATTGGTTTCCTAGGCCAAACGTGAAGCCCTATGGTTGACTGGTGAAACCAGGTGAGCCAGGATAGGGAGAAGAAATAATTTGATCGAGCACCCATGACCTTTGGGAAATAATTAGTGGAATTTGTAGATGCACTAGATAGTCTCCTAAAATTATTCAAGGGTGGAAGGAGGTGAATCAAAGATTGGAGACAAGTTTCACAATTATTCATGCTGACTGGTCCAAAGGCCTGATTAATAGGCTATAATCTAGGGCTTGCAAGAGATTAGGGTTTTGGGTGCTTTCAGATGTTATAGCTTTGGATTCTGATAGGATTGGGTGATGTCTTGAATATTTTCAAGTTTTTTTGTGGATTCATTTGGATATTTTGGGAGCATTTGGCCAAAATAAGTGAAAATAGACCTACTAGGAATTGAGCAATTAGGCCTCCTAGTGAAATTATGACCAATTGGATTGGTAAAGAGTCTTGGGGTAATGGAATGAGTGCAGAATGACCACGAATGGGTCAAGAAGTGTGTTAAGAGTCTTGGTGAATGTGTGGCAAGATCCTAGATAGAGGATTGGCATTCTAGGTGGAGTTTTAGTGGAGGAAACTAGGCTTTTGGTTAACTAGTTGGACTAGTTAAGCTTAGAAACCTTGGAGTATTCTTAAAACCAACTATACCTTGGAGGAGAAGCTGGTAAAGAGGGTCTAGGAGATCCTAATTAAAGTAACATCCAATAAAGAAAAACCATTGGATGGTTGGGTTAATCAAATAAGCACCTTGGAGTGAGGAAAATCCCTAGGTTGTCAAACCTTATGCATCAGAGTGGTATCAGAGCCATATTAACTTGAAGGACATGTATCTCTGAAGTGGAAGAGAGTAAAGAGGTAGAAAACATGGCTCTTTAGGAAATGAGTAGGGATTCCATAGTGGAATTGGTTCAGGGCCTCTTGGAAAAGGCTAGTGTGTCTGAGACAAAGGGCAAAAAGAAGATCAGAGAATGGGGAGATGAGAGTGATGAACATGATGAAAGTTAGACAGAAGAGTCATCAAACAAAGGGAAAGAACCTGAGATGGATAAAGAAAAAAAGGTATTTTTAGATTCCTTCAAGTATTTAAACAAGGATGGCATGGAATACATACCATATTACTGTGGCATCCTGAATGGAGCAGAGTTATTGGATTGGCTTGAAGCCATTGACAACCAATTTGATTAAAAAGAAGTCTCAGAGGAGAAGAGAGTTAGCTATGATAAGGCTAGACTCAAGGGATTTGCATTGGTGTGGTGGAATATGATGCAGGATGATAGGGTAAGTAGTGGAAATAAAAATATTGTTTCTTGGGAGAAGATGAAAATCAGATTGAGGGCACAATTCTTGCCTACTGATTATGAAATCTAAATGTACCAAAAGTTGGAGAAATTAAGATAGAAGGAGATGACAGTGAGTGCTTATACCAAGGAGTTCCACAAGTTGAGCCTAAGGGGTAGAAGACAAGAAGAAGAAATGGAGAAAGTGGCAAGGTATCTCAATGGGCTAAGGCAAGGGATATAAGATGAGATCAGCATGATGGCTCCTGACAGTATGCACAAATGTTTCCAATTATCCTTAAGAGAAGAGGATAAGGCTAGAAGGAGGAATGATTTCTATCAAAGGGGAAGAGGTGGCAGAAATAATAGAGGGTTCCAAAGAGGAAGAAGTAACTTTGGGAGGGGACAAAGCCCTAGTAGACAAGAAGATAATCAATCTATGGATAACAGTGGGGGAAATTAGTTTAGGGAATCCTTTTAGAGAGGGGGATATAGAGGAAGAGGACCTCCTAGGTAAAAATTTCAATCCCAAGGAAGGACCAATTCAGTTTTCACTAGAAGATGCTATAACTGCAACCAAGTGGGTCACATAATGGGCAGGTGTCCTTAAAAGACTTCCTCATCTTCAATGGGGGATAGAAGGAATCAATTGGTACAAGAGGATGACACAAAAGTGTTACTTCTCCTATCTCCAAGGTAGAGCCAGTATTGGATGGAGAGAACTTGATGTTAAGGAGAACTTTGTTGAGAGTGCCTAGCACCATAGAGCCACCCCAAATAAAAAACTTGTTCAAAACAACTTGTAGGTCTCACGGGAAGATTTTCAAAGTGATAGTGGACTCTGGATCAACTAACAAATAGTGGTGGATGAACAAACTTTGCTGGAGTTTGAGATTGGAGAGTATAAGGAAAAATTCCTATGTGACATACTACCTATGGATGCATGCCATCTTCTTCTAGGACATCCATGGTAGTATGATGTCAAGGCATTGCATGATGGGGAAAGGAATAGTTATGTGATCACCAAGTTAGGGAAGAAGTTTCAGGTGGACCCTTTACCAAAACCTAATGAGGAGAGGCATGTAGGGAGAAGTGTGATGTTATTGAGTGGGAAAGAGTTTATAAAGGCCATGAAGAAGGAGAAAGGAGTCTGTTGTGTTGTAATGGTGAAACCAAAGGAGGAAACTAAGGAGAAAGTAAATTTGCCACTAGAGATACAAGCATTGTTAGAAAGATACCATGACATAGTAGACAATGGGTTGCCAAGTGAACTATGAGGGATGGGAGTCATAAGATTAACATCATTCCTGGAGAAAATTTTCTAAATAAAGTAGCATATAAGATTACACCAAGTCAGAATGCAGAAACAACAAAAAAGATTCAAGATTTCTTGGACAAGGGGTTGATAAGGAAGAGTTTAAGCCCATGTGCTGTGCCAATAGTAATTTCACCTAAGAAGGATAGAAAATGGAGGATGGTTATGGACTCTAGGGATATAAACATGATCACAATTAGATATAGGTTCCCAATGCCCCGAATAGAAGATTTGATGGACAATTTAGGAGGATCTTGCTACTTCTCAAAGGTGGATTTGAAATCATGATATCATCAGATAAGAGTGAGGCCTGGTGATGAGTGGAAGATAGCCTTCAAGACCAATCAAGGGCTTTATGAGTGGCTAGTAATGCCCTTTGGCCTAAGTAATGCACCTAGCACATTCATGAGGCTCATGAATGAAGTGCTCGCATAATTCATTCATAAGTTTGTAATAGTTTACCTTGATGATATTTTTATCTTTAGTAGGTCTAAGGAGGAGCACATGAAGAATTTGGAGATGGTCTTAAGGAAGCTACATCAAGAGAAGTTAATGATAAATCAAGAAAAGTGTGAGTTTCTCAAAACTGAACTAGTTTACCTTGGTTTTGTGGTTTCTAATGGATGTATGAAGATGGACCCTGATAAATTTAAGTCCATTTTCAAATGGCCTAAACCTAGCTCCATAGGGGATGTTAGGATTTTCCATGGATTGGACTCCTACTATAGGAAGTTTTTGAGAAATTGTAGTCATGTGTGTGCCCCTATACTTAACACCATAAAAGGTGGAATCAAATGTAAGTTTGAATCAACCGTGGAAATAGACCAAGGGTTTGAAATGATAAAGAAAAGGATTGCAGAACTACCTACTCTTAGGATTCCTAACTTTAATCAACTCTTTGTGGTAGAGTGTGATGCTAGTAAGTTGGCTATTGAAGCAGTGCTAAGCCAAGAAGGACATCCTATGGCTTTCTTCTCTGAAAATTTGAATGAGGCTAAACAAAAGTACTCCACCTATGATTTGGAGTTATATGCTATGGTTCAAGTGCCTAAGAAGTGTAGGCACTACCTATTACATAGGGAGTTTGTGGTCTACACTAATAACCATGCTCTAAGTTTCTTAAATGGACAAGAAAAACTGAATCAGAGACACTTGAAGTGGGTAGAATCATTGCAGGCTTATACATTTGTCATAAAACACAAGAAGGGAGTTAGCAAAAAGGTTGCGGATGCTCTTAGTAGAAGAGTACTTACAATACAAGAGATACAATTGAAAATTTTAGGGATGGATGATTTGAAGGACCTCTACAAGGAGGACAAGGATTTCAGAGAAGCCTATGAAACATGTGTGAAGTTTAAGTAGGATTTCAAAGTGGAATTCAGTGAGTTTGTGTTGCAGGAAGGCCTTTTGTTTAAAGGTCACCTTATGTGTATTCCTCAATTCTCAATGAGGGAAAACATTGTGAAGGAGAAACACCAAGGTATCTTGGAGGGTCATTTTGGAGTGGATAATACTTTGGAGAAAGTGAATAGGCACTAATATTGGCCTAAGATGCAGTCAGATGTGAGGAGATTTGTAGAAAAATGTTAGATTTGTCAGATGGCAAAAGGACATAGCAGCAACAGTGGGCTATACCAACCCCTATCCATACCCCAAAGGCCTTGGGAGTGTTTTAGTATGGACTTTGTTTTGGGGTTACCAAAGACACCTAGGAGTCATGACAATGTATTTGTGGTGGTGGACTATTTTAGAAAAATGTCCCACTTAATTCCATGCAAGCAGACAAATGATGCTTCTCAAATTGCAGGTCTATTCTTTAGGGACATTGTGAGGATCCATGGTTTGCCACTGAATATTGTAAGTGACAAAGATCGTAAGTTTGTGGGTCACTTTTGGAGGACCCTATGGAAGATGCATGGAACAAACTTGTCTTTCTCTCCAGCCTACCATCCACAATCAGATGAACAAACAGAGGTAGTGAAAATCTCACTTGGGAACTTGTTAAGGTGTTTGACAAAACAACATGGACAATCATGGGATCACATCATTGGGTTGGAAGAATTTGCATATAATGACTCCATCAATAGGAGTACTGGTAAAAGCCCCTTTGAAATAGAATATGGGGTCAATCCTAGAGGAATATTAGAGATGAGGGATCTTAGTTTGAAGGACAAGAGGAGTGCTCAAGGAGAGTCATTTGTTGAACAGATGAAAGAGCTACATGATCAAGTTAATAAGACTTTACAGAAGAAAGTGGAGAAGTACAAATCTAAAGTTGATCAGACTAGGAGAGACTTGTAGTTCAAGGTTGGGGATCTAGTACTAGCCTATCTCAGGAAGGAAAGGCTACCCAAGGGTTAGCCTACTAAACTGCTCATGAAGAAGATAGGGCCACTGAAAATTTTTTAGAAGTATGACAAGAATGCCTATGAAGTGGAGTTTCTTCCTAATTTGGGGATTTCACCCATTTTTAATGTTTGTGACTTGTATCCTTATAAGGGATCATCACTAGACACAGTCCAGTCTGCGCTTGCAGATTTGGAGGATGATGATTAGGTGAAAGATCTACCTACCCCAAAGCCCTTGCAATTGGAAAGTGTTCTAGATTATAAAGTGGTTGCACTTGACAAGGAAAGGTAGCTACAAGGAGTACCTCATCAAATGGAAGAGACTACTTGAAGCTAAGGCCACTTGGATGATAGAGCTGGACATTTTGAAACATGGGGTCACCATTGAAGACCTCCTAACTCAAGGGACTTGAGTTATTTTGTCCAGGGGAGTATGGTGCAGGGCACCTCCCTATTTGATGTTTTAGTGTTGTTTAAGATTGTTTTAGGTATTTGTATGTGTGTTAGAATAATACCAAAGGGGTTGGATGCAATGATAGTTTAAATTCATGCTTGTAAGAGCCTTAGTGCTCATTAGGTGTTTTGGGTCTATTTTGGCTTCAAATAGTGTAAATTTTCCATTTTAGTGCAATATGGGATAGAGGTGTTTTTTACGACCCTACATGTCCTATTTAGGGTCTTAGAAGTCAACATCAATCATCGAGTTGACAAACAAGGTCAAAATGCTCAAAACACAAAATGTTGCTAGCAACTTTTGCAAGAATTTGAAAAATGTAGTTAGATTGGTTGTAACTACCCCATGCTTGGTATATGATCATGGATTCAATGTTTGGAGAAGGTTAATGAGATTTTTTCTTGAAATATCTACTGCTGACACCCTTGTACGGATGATTGTATCTACATTTCAGTAATTTACACTGTATCTTTGCTACTGTACAGCTATGTACAGATTGACATAGGTGATCGGGATCCATGAAAGTGTAGTGTTTCCTTTCAGCTTTCATTTTTAGTAGATATTTTTATTTCAAGTGTTTGTAGTGTAAAGTTAGATTATTTTGTAGGTCACTGGTCTGAGAGAGACAATATAGTGCTACCTAGCTAGAAATGGCTTTAACCTAAGAACCCTCTGGTGGAATTGACTAAAACCATTGGGGAAGTAGGGTTAGATTATATAGATAGGATTTTGGTTTTCTTTCTTGTTGTTTCAATTGGTTTCCTAGGCCAAAAGTGAAGCCCTATGGCTGACTGGTGAAACCAGGTGAGCCAGGATAGGGAGAAGAAAGAATTTGATCAAGGACCCATGACCTTTTGGGAAAGACTTAGTGGAATTTTTAGATGCACTAGATAGTCTCCTAAAAGTATTCGAAGGTGGAAGGAGGTGAATTAAATATTGGAGACAAGTTTCACAATTATTCATGTTGACTGGTTCGGAGGCCTAATTAATAGGCTATAATCTAGGGCCTGTAAAATATTAGGGTTTTGGGTGCTTTCAAAGGTCAAGGCTTTAGATTATGATAGGGTTGGGTGATTTCTTTAATATTTTCAAGTTTTTTTGTGGAGTCATTTGGAGATTTTGGGAGCATTTGGCCAAAATCGGTGAAATAGACCTAATAGGAATTGAGCAATTAGGCCTCCTAGTGAAATAATGACCAATTGGATTGGTAAAGAGTCTTGGGGTAATGGAATGAGTGAATAATGAACAAGAGTGGGTCAAGAAGTGTGTTAAGAGTCTTGGTTAATGTGTGGGAAGATCCTAGGTAGAGGACTGGCATTCTAGGTGGAATTTTAGTGGAGGAAACTAGGCTTTTGGTTAACTATTTGGACTAGTTAAGCTTAGAAACCTTGGAGTCTTCTAAAAACCAACTATATGTTGGAGGAGAAGTTGGTAGAGAGGGTCTTGGAGATCCTAATTGAAGGAAGATCCAACAAAGAAAAACCATTGGATGGTTGGGTTAATCAAATAAGCACCTTGGAGTGAGGAAAATCCCTAGGTTGTCAAATCCTCTGCATCAAAGTGATCCAATTGGCTTAAAATATTGGGCACAAAATGAATTCAATAATCCCTCATGATGAGTTGGAAATGACTATGCAATTATGAAATAGGATTGTAAAACCCAGTGAGAATTATCGTAAAATGATAATTTCCAACATATACAACAATGTAGAGATCATATATGTAGGCTTTGATAGTATATCTAAAGAATATGAATAGAAATAAATATTCCTTTGAAATCTAGGGAAAAAATATGAGTGAAAATAGTAAGAGGGATAGCCTAGTACTAGACTACATTGGTCAGGGCAACCTAGTCCATCCTTTTTTGGATTTACATAATGACATTAAATAGGTCTTCTAATGCTTGATATGAACCTAGATTGTGCCTTTGTAACTTGCCACGTACACACATAAAAGAGAATATTTTTTTGGCTTGATGGTTTTTTTCCTAAGTCAAACCCTTGCTTACAAATTAACCTTGAAATTAAAATAATTAAAATTAAAATTAAAATCCTTCAAATGTGTAGTAGATTCTAGATCTAAAAATTAAAGTATCATATACCTTGTTGATGAAATGCACTTTAAATCTGATCACAAGTGTTGATGTAATAACATGACTCTAAAAGACCTAAGAGGAAATCAAATCATGAACACATGCTTGCATGAAGGTTTTTGAACCTTGCCACAATGCCTTAAAAGCTTGGTTCTTGAATGCTTGAGCTTGACGTGGATGCACAAAGTGATTGATTTTTTAAGGTTTGCTTACCATTGAGGGGGGTGAGATTTATTTTATACCTCTCCCTATAATTATACATTTCTAATTTCAAAGAGCCAACATGAAATATTTTTTCTTACTCTCGCAAACTAGACATTACAAAATTTGAATTTGATCCCCAATTATCAAGACTAGTTCATCTTAAGTGATCTATTCTTGGACTATGTCACCTCTGGTGACTTAGTCCTAGGACTAGGTCACACTAAGTGACCTAGTCCTCCCAATAAAGGAAGGAACTAGGACTTGGGGTCCAATATATTATGGCGATGTATGAATTTTAGCTAGTGCAAGCCGAATTAAATAGTATTAGGCATGAGGAGCCATACATTCTAAAATAGGGCCTAGATCAACAAGAATTACATAGGGATGCAACTTTCAAAGTTACAATAAATAATTATAAATTATCTAAACCTATAAGATAAATCACAATGACATTTAAATATATGGTTATTTTAAAATTATTTTGTAGACACTTAAAATTATTTACATCCTAACTAAACTTGATTATGTCCCACTTTATCAATAATTAAATAAAAATAATGTTTTAATTAACCTTATTGATTCTCTTCTTAGCATTAATTACTTAAATTTGAAGTTATTTATGAATTTAATTAATTAGGAATCCTACCTTTCCTCTTAAGTTCAACCTAAATAAATTCACATTTATTTTTAAAAAAAAAATCAACTTTCATATCCCTAGCTTATAAAAGTTAAATAAAAAAATTATTTACTTATTTTTTAAAAATATCCCTAAATTGATTAAAACGAATCACCTAACTAATTATTCTCTTGCACTTTTGTGAGCATTCTTAATTTATGATTAAACAAGTACATGGCCCATTGTTCTAACTTCTCCAAAAATGCGCATTCATCAAATCTCATCTATCTCTTTCTCTAGGAAAATCCTCACCCTTCACATGTCTTTGTAAAAATATTTTTGGACTTTTAAAAGGTACCTTATTTATCCTCACCTCATATATCTTTGATTTTGGATCTAGTAAAGTGCACTATTTATAAGAACATGTATATAATCCTTGTTAGAAATTAATATTTCCTTGGTTTTATGTGTAACTTATTAAGGATAAACCAAGGTATCCTAATTGTAATTTGTCCTCTAGTCCAAGTGGGAGGAAACCTTTTTTATGTAATTTATTATTTAGTTTATTCCTCCATAAGATGATATTGAAACTTTTCATGCACACTCATGAATGGTGACATTCCTAAACTTGGTAGTTATGTTCTAACTTCACTCTCTCATCACTATTCAAGAGATTCTCCTCTCTCACTCCACACAGTGCAACAATGGAGAATTATTTATGATGAAGATATTGTAAATAGTCTCTCTCTCTCTCTCTCTCTCTCTCTCTCTCACACACACACACACACACACACACACACACATTTATTAGGTTTTTGTCTCTTTCATATTATATACACAAGGTTTTTTTTTCCCTTATTTCCCCTTTTAGAGTACTTGTCTCAATGCGTTAATCTTCGAGCATCTTGATGGTTTTGGTGATAGATCTTGAAGAAATCTCTCATTCATTGTGTTTATGGTAAAATACTTCCTTTTTCTTCAGTCACTTGGATTCATTCCTTTAACTCTTTTCATTTTTGTATTTTTCTTACATGGTATCAGAGCATGCTAATCCTTGTTTTGAGTGTTTGCATGAAGGTATCATTTGAAGGATATCTTGTTTGAGAAGATGAAAGTCATTTTTATTTGCTAATTGATTAACTTGTTGTTGCAGGTTTTTTATTTTTTGTAGATCCAACATTTGTTGCAGCTCTTTCTTATCTCCTTTTTTATTTTAGATCTGGTTTTAGTTTCTAGGATTTTTTTTTGGGTTTGGACAAATCACTGCCAAACCGGGTTTCCATTATTTGTTGATCTGGTTCTAGATGGCTTGCCTCCAGATCTTAGCTTAATAGTTGCATTTCATTTTTTCAGTTGAGTATTTTCTATCGAAAGACCACAAGGG
Source organism: Thuja plicata (assembly GCA_018584345.1). Lineage (NCBI taxonomy): Eukaryota > Viridiplantae > Streptophyta > Pinopsida > Cupressales > Cupressaceae > Thuja > Thuja plicata. The sequence continues at coordinate 2,692,333 of MU226428.1, forward strand.
TTTCCATTTTCATCATTTGATCTATTTTCTAACGCTCTAGAAGTTTCTCAAGCACATTTATCTTTGCAGGTTTTAATCTAATACTTTATTTATCAACCCTCTACTGGTTTGGTTCTTACAATATTAAACTATATCTTTTATCACATATCTTTTTGTCCAGTTTTGCAGGTTTTCACAAAAAATCTCTAACCTTATTTGCAGGCTTATATCTCTCTAGTTTATTATAGGTTTCATCATGGTGTGTGCTCATGGCATTTATTTAAAATAAGAAATTTATGTAAGTGTTTTTTCCTCTTATCCATTCCCTGTGCCAGCTCCTTGATCTTGCACACAACATCTCATTATATTCTTGCAAGCTGGTAGAGCATTCCTTACCATTACTCTACATAATCCTTAACCTCTTTAGCAAGAAGCCTCATCTTTCTTGCGTAGAATTTTATATTTCTCCTCCTTTGTTTTACCTCTGATGACATTATTTTTCCATTAGTACACTTAGTGAAAAACATAGATAGAGATCACTGACATACTAAAGTATTACCACCAGGCTACAAGCATCACCAGCATATTACAAGCATTACCGACGAACAAAAAGCATACCTGACAGAACACAGAGGTCATGAAAAATGCTAAGTATAGAATCAACAAGAATCACCGGTGACCACAAGCATCACTGGTGACACAGTTCTCAGAACTAACCTGACAGGAACATAAAAGGCATACCCAATGAAAAGTTCAAGAAAGGAACACCGACGACCAAGAAAACTGACTGTCAGTACCGACAGTCGGTTAGAGAACCCGCAAATTATGCATCTAATTTTTACATGACGGATAAAGCAATGCAATTCTATTTATAGAGTTTTTATTTTTTTTAAATCACAACTTGAGGGTCAAGCAAGCTCTATGTAAATGTTTTAATGCATCCTAACAGATCTAAAACATATATAACTAAAGATCAAGGTCAAGTTGTAAACCTTGGATCTAGAGTTAACTTGCGATGCATGTATCAAGAATTGAGCCTAATTTAGTATAAACAGATGTTCAAACTCAATTGTGAGTACATAAATTAATTATTATTGATAGCCACAAAGAGCATCTGAGGAGTAGAAGGCAGAGTTCATGCAAAGGTCAAAAACATAATACATCAGTTATCAAGAACACACAGAGGCTACCAACGAGCAGATAAAGGTATTATTCAATCATGGAAGGATGATTACTTATATGTAAGAAGCTTAATTGGATCTATTATCAGAAAGTGAAGATTTCATATATCATTAGATCAAAAACTTATGTAGTTGCATTCTAACAAGTTCATCACATCTAAAATCCTTTTGTAGAAGATGGACTTAACCATTCTTTCCAAATCTCTTAATAGAGTGCACACTTAACAGTGTTGCTAAAGCTTCAAATGAAGTAGATCTTAATAGGTCTCCACTATAATACTCCTAATAGGGTAGGTCATCAGAAGTGACCAATTGTAAGCCATAACCAGCCCCTTCTTATCTACAGATAGTGAAGTCTTATGGGTGACAATCCCCACCGCAGTTTTTACTTCCTAACAGGAGTTTTCTGCGATATCATATCTTGTGTCATGTGTTATCTATTTTCATGAATGTTTTTGTTAAATACTACATACTGAAAGAATTTATGATATGATTTCATATACATAAAGAAATATGAATAGATAGATAAGATCATTTAAAAACTGATGATTAAGGGTTAATGGGCTAACCAAGAAAAGTTTTAGAGGTACTGATTCACCCCTCCCCTGTCAGTACATCATCTCAATATAATTCCAACAATTGGTATCTAAGCTAAGTCTCTCTCTGGAAAAGCTTAAAGACTTGAGAGAAAAGATCAGAACAATGGACAAGTTCAAACTAGATATGACTATTGAGAATGAGCAATTACAAATGTAAATAAACTATGAGCAGTATAAGGAGGCGAAGATAAAGTTGAGAAAATTTCTTGATGAAAGAAAGATTATGGCAACCAGGCTGAATGAGAAAGACTATAAAGAATTGGAAATAATAGATTACTTTGAAATAGTAAAATCATCATTGAGCAAAGCTTTAGATGCATCAGCTGAAGAAATTACAAGTATGGAAGAGATCAATCTACATCTGACAGATCAATCAAGATGCTACAAATTGGTCAAGAGACTCAAATGGTAAAAATGATAGATGTCATGAACGAAGCAAGAAAAGATGAAAATGAAAGAACACTAGCCATTGATGATAGGATAAAAATTACAGAGAAACTACAAGAGAAAGAATCAGAGATTCAAAGACTCACTAAGAATCACCATGAGGTTACCAACCAGATTATTCTTATGAGTCAAGAAGCAAACAGATTAAATACATAACTCATTGAAAGAATACAGATCATTGGTGAGATAAGAGAAGAGAATGAAAAATTGAAGCATAAAATCAAAATCCAAAATCAACACAATGAGTTAATCAGAAAGTCTGAGGATAGCAACAGAAGGATGGATGATTTTATCGATGGAAAAAGAAGAGTCAACAACTACATAGGATTAGGGTACAATGAGAAAGGTGAATCTTCTAATCAATCAGATAAGAGGAATGCTTTCACAACCCCAAGATCCAAGAAGCTGTCATGCAATCACTATGGAAAACTAGGCCACACCTCAAACATCTACAAAAGAAAGGACACAAGTCATATGAGTACAGATCCAAAGAGAAAAACCTATATGGACAAGTACTATCCTAAATGCAAGATGAATGGGCATACACATAAGGAATGATGGAAAAAGAACAACAAGGCATGGACTCTAAAGGAATTTGATAAAATCTACAAACCAACAAGAGAAGGTAAAAAATATGTTTGGGACTATAACACATGGGTAAATTGCACAGCATGTGGAAGGTATGGTCATATTTCTGCCAACTATATGAGAAAATGGACTAGAAGGTCAAGAGGTTGGACCAATCTAGGTATGGCATGTTTACATTGTCATAAGGCTGGACATGTGATAAAAGATTGCAAAGACCAGCTGACAGACACAAATACACATCCCAATGGAAATACCATTGATGACATCAAAAGAATGAGAAACAAGATGTGGGTAAAATCCACAAACACTAAAGGTGCTGGAACAAGCAATACAAATGATGACACCCCATCCACTAGATCTGGTGACATCACTACATCTAACTAGATTGCACAAGGAAGTATGGAACTGCATTATGACAAGTTTTTACTATGCATTGGTTCCATTATACATAGTTCATATTGTAATATAGGCATGAATAAAGATGCAATATATTGTTACTTATTAATCTATTGAAAAACAACCCTTGGTTATTGGGCACAATATGCATCGGTGAACACACACAGAAAATTTATCAAGACTTACCAGAATGTATCGGTCATTACACAAGCTAAGTGTAAACCAACAGATATCGGTGAATACTGAATCACAAAAGATGTCTTCGCAACCTCACCGACAATCATTGGTGAAATCTCCAAAACTGCTAGCTACCTCGATGCTTTGCATAGACACTAGAGATGTTATGAATGTCTTTACTGACAAAAGCAGTCTTCATAAACTGACGAGTTGGTAAACATTAATGACAACTTAGGGCACAAAAAGGTATAAAGCTCGATGGGTAAGCTCATTTTTTTACGTGAAATTTTTGAGTAGAGTAGAGTGATTTGAGAGCAGATTGGAAAGTGACCCAGCAGAAGTCAAACTTGAAGCATTCATATTCACATGGAATCATAGACAATCAGTAAGTTAATACACTCATCGATAGAGCTGTTTGATTTACGAAAAGCCCTAAATCGAAAACATGATGGCATCAACTTCTAGAGTAGAGAAAATCAAGGATGAAAAGAAGAAACCCTTCAAACTTGTCAATAGAGGAGCATGTGCTGAACCTAAGTATAAGTTACACCCTGAAATAGCTTCCCAACCTGACAATTCTGGAGCATTCTCCCAAATTCCACCTAGGGTTTTATTGGTCAAGGACGTAAGGTCCTACATTCACTGCAAGATCTTAGATATAGGAGATCTAGACCTTGATAATACCTATAGGGCACTATGTGATGATGCTGGAAAGCTCAAAGAAGAGCATAAACACTTGGAAGTAAAGGGACTCACAAATGCACTGCATTTTCCCAAGGTTTTCAAGATAGAATGGATCAAAATTGTTCTTAGCAGAGTTCACGACAACACTCTATGGCTAAACAAACCAAAGGCTATAAAAAAGGATGTTATACACAGCGTGACTAGTTATCCAACAACCGATAAACCACAGGCTCACAAACATCCATCTCTAGCAGAAGTTGAAAGACTAACTGGTGCAAAATCAGACAAAAGGGCACTAAAGGTAACACCATTACCGATGCAGAGCTAAAGTTTGGAGCATGTGTTGTTGGATGCAAGATCTTCCAAGAAAGTAGAATGAACAACATATCTAGTATTGCTATGAGCACAGTGTACAAGATTATCAAACAGGGGAAGAAGATGGATCTGGCAGAGATCCTATTACATCAATTTGAGGAGAACATGTGCACAATAAGGTCTTCAAGGAAAAAAACATGTAAGTTTGGTTCCCTCATAATGTGTATATTCTTTTACTTTGAAGAATACTTTCCTTCCAGAGGAAAATTTGCATGGGACACAAGTAGACCAATTACCATTCAGATAAGTGAATTCATAGAATCACTTGGTACAGACTTTGACAATATAATGCATGAATACTTCAAAACCATTAAGGAAATGCTACAAGCAAGAACTATAAGTCCTGAGAGTCTGATAGAGAAACACCGAGAAGAGATATGTTATATGGTGGATACAGACTTCACTTCATACAAGCTGTAGTTCCAACAAAATCATGGCTTACAAAGCTAGATTATGAAGTCAAAATAGGATTAGCAACTGAATGCATTCAAGCATTTCTAAATGAACACATTGACAACAAGAAACTAAGATTTGGTACATATTGTTGGAGTTGACAAAGAACAACCCCAAAGCTCCCAAGAATCCCTGCATGCAAACACCTGTCATAGAAAGAGAGAAAAAGCTATGGAGGCATGTAATCACAGATCTGAGAAAGAGAAGCCATGATTGAGAAAAACAAATGAGAGAGAAAAATCTTAATGCAATAATCTATTCTCCATTATGATCCAATAAGTGAATGAATTAAAATACAAAGAGGGAATCCTTATAAAAGGATACCGAAACCCTAAAGGTGAAAACCCTAAAGAATAATAAGATGCCTAAGTTTAACTTAAGTGTAGAGTATAATAGACTAATAATTAAATAAATTAATTATTAGCTATAATATGACAACTCTAACACCCCCCCTTAAGTGTAACTTAGGGAGAAGCTAAACAGCTAAGGACTAAAAGATGCATGAAAACAAAATGCAGTAAAGGAACTATGGGTCCTGGCAACAAGGCCTGATCAGGTACCCAAGTACAAGAAATAAACTAGATGAAGGAAACTAAGCCTCCAATCTAGGGAAATGTCCCAAAGAAAGGAACAAGAAAGAGCAAGAAGCATATCCAAAGCATGAAGCTGCAAACACTGTCAGAAGTAACTGCTAGAACCCCCACTGGAATAGTGCATGACTAGGTAGAGAAGACAAATTCTGAAGAGCTGATCAATCAAAGAGGTGACCTCCAAAATTAGGAATGAACGAGTGTCTATATAGTAGATGATCCATCTCACCGAAATGCATAGGTGCCTAGCCACTGCATCCGCCTAGTAAATAGGAACAAAAATAGAATACATAGATCACTCAACTGAACCAAGGAAGAAATATAACCAATAGGTGAACCCCCCCATAATGTGAACAGGGAGAGGGGTGACAGGAACACTAAAATGCAATGCCAGAAACATCTGCAGGAAGAAGAATCTGGAACACCAACAGTGCAACAAAAGTATAAGCACAGGATAAAGGGCAGTGTCACCAACACACAGCATGGGCTAATCTCATGGATGGTATGCTCACTTGACAAAGGTGGATGAGCACAAAAGGCAAAACATCATAACCCCCCATGGCACTTTATAACTGAGTGTGAGTACAAATAAATACAAGGTGCTCAAAATACCAGATATGCAAAAGTAGACACTTTATCTTAGTGTGTTTACAGAAAAGAGAATGCTACAGAAGAGAAGTATACAATACTCAGAAGTCAGAAAGAAGAGTGAGCCAGAAGAACAGAAGAAGAGATCACAGGACCTGTAGAACCCAAGTAATCTGCCAGAGTGTGAAAGAGGAAAACTCAGAGGAGAAAGAACCTAGAGCAGAATCTAGAAAAAGATCCCTGTAACTAAAAAACTCACTGAACCAGCTTTCCAACAATATCTGGTTTGCAAAAAATAGAGTCTGAATGAGCCAGATATGGCTCCCGAAAGGCAGAAAATAGACATCAAAATTTGACAACAAAAAACACTATCAAGATAGTAGAACCCAAATCCCCAACCTCCATCATTAGAAAGAGCTTGGAAAGAGCTTTTCGATGATATAAAAAAGTCATAAAAATACCTTCGTATGCTCTAGATAGAGCGAAAACAGTGTCAGGAGGTCAGAAAGCTCCAAAAAAATAGATTTTAAGCCCATGGGGCTGAAAAAAGGCTAGCCCCTAGGCGCATGGCACATGTAGGGGGCTAGAGAATAGCTCTCGATCACCAATAGGACCACCGATAAGCAAAAAGGGCCCGCGGGGCTAACAAACCCGCTAGGCGGAGCGCCGGGCGGAGCGGCAGTGGGTGTCGGGTGGAGCGGAGGCCAGTGGGGCCGGTGGCGGTGGTGTGCAGGGTGGCGGGGGCTGCGGAGGGCGGTGGAGTGGGGCCGTGGGTGCTAGAGGAGGTGTCACTGCTGGTGGTGGGGCTGGAGGTGCCAACGAAGCCCGTAGGGCCAGCAGGAGGCACTGCCGGCAGGGGTCGGGCCACAGTGTTGCTACGGCGGTGCACTTGGCACCAAGCAAAAATAATTGCATGCATTATTTTTAATGCAAAAAATATTTCAAATTTTTTTTTAAATTTTTTTTTTTTTCAGTTTTCGTGCCCGTATGACACTGGAAACCAATTATTTTTGGCCTCAGAGCCAAGTTTCCCAAAATAGACAAATTTTATATAGATTCTAGGGTTTTTGGGCACTCTGAGCGCAACGGTGATGTCCATTTGAGCCCAAAATGAAAAAAAACAAAGGTCCCCCCTAAATCCACATAATTTTTTTTTGAAAAACATAGATCTAAAGAACACGACCAAACCCTCTCAAATAATGAACAGGGGCATGAAGATCTGAAGCTCTGATACCATATTGGAGTTGATGAAGAACAACCCCACAGCTTCTAAGAATCCCTGCATGAAAACACCTATCACAGAAAGAGAGAAAAAATGTATGGAGACATGTAATCATAGATCTGAGAAAGAGAAGCCATGATTGAGAAAAACAAATGAGAGAGAAAAATCTCAATGCAATAATCTATTCTCCATTATGATCCAATAAGTGAATGAATTAAAATAAAAAGAGGGAATCCTTATAAAAGGATACTGAAACCCTAAAGGTGAAAACCCTAAAGAATAATAAGATGCCTAAGTTTAACTTAAGTGTAGAGTATAATAGACTAATAATTAAATAAATAAATTATTAGCTATAATATGACAACTCTAACACATATGAAGAGGCCAAACTGAAGATTAAGTCAAATCTTGTTGTCAAGAAGGCTGTAAAATAGTAAAAAAGAATGGTAAAGAATCTGAAAAAGAACTTAAAAATATCTTCTGATGGAGAAGATGAAGAAGAAGGTAAGGAGGAACAACAAACTAAGGAGGAACTCACCGAGGACTAGCTTCCCATCGGTGATACAACATAGACAAATGAATCAGAGGAAGAGAAGTCTGATTCACCACCTCCTCCTCCACCTAAAAAGTCTAGAACAAGGAGCCAAACAACACATGATGCTATTCCTTCTCCCATGGTAAAAGGGAAGGTGTATAAGAGGAAGCCTGCACCTCAAAAGGCAAAACAACCAGTTAGGGCACCTTCCAAGAGGAGAAAATATGTTCAGAATGATGAGGAATTAGAAGATTTAACTATGGATGAACCTGACACTGTCAAGCAAGCAAAGAAAACAACAAAGATTTCATCACCCACAGAGGAAATTGATAAAATATGTAAGTATATTGCTGAAGCTGCATCTATTGGTCATCCTTAGATAAGAAAATGGTTAAGATGGGACACTGAAGAACATAATAAGATAGAAGATGCACTAATTTCTAAAATGTGCAAACATTATTATGTCCCACTGCAATTCACAACACGTGACGTGCCACAAGAACTATTAGATAAAATATCTTCTAGATTTACTTTTGCACTCCATGAGGAGAAGAGGGTAAGATAAAGAGTACTGGTCTCTCTTTTACCTCCCGAATCAATAAAAGAAGAAATCAATCAAATCATGGATAAATATGCAAAAAGCTTCTCACCCAAGTTGAGAGCTTATAAATTTCTAAAAGAACAACTTACAGAGCTAGAAGCAGACACTCATAAAATATGGAGTGAGATACTAAATCCTGATGAAGAGAGAAGTCCTGAAAAGGAACCTATCAACAAAGCAGGTAACTCAATGGTTGAGTTAGATAGTGAAGAGGTACATATCACAGGCCAAAAATAGACAGATGTTATAGATGAGGACTGGTTAGAAGATGCTAAAAATGATCAAGTACCAGCAAGCCCCATGCACATAAAATTGGAGGATGAAGAAGTTACCAAAGAAGAATTGTCAATAAAAGGTAACTTAGATGTTGATATAAATGATGATTCATTGTTAGACAACATTGTCAATACCATTACAGGAAAAGACCCTGCAACAGAGGTTCAAAAAGATGAAGACATGAATGCTGCAAAGGGTAAGACCGACGGACAAGACATAGCTATTGACACTACAACAGTCAATACACCAACAAATATGAATATATTAATATATGTTATTGATATATAGTCAAGTCAGGATAAATCATCTAAGAAAGATGATGATATACCCAAGGATATGGGTACTAATGAAAACAAAGGTGCATCCAACACTCCCAAGGATACATATATTGAAATGAAGGATGCAACCGATGAGCAACAAGATGTATCAAAAGATCAAAGAAAAGAGTTAGATAACACCACTGATGATACATTGAGAAAGGGTGAAGAGAAAGATAAGAGTGAAGGTGTCAAGAAGAATGAAGGTATAAAACTAAAAGAAGATTCATCTGTTGATACAGCCAAGGTACATGAGGAGATGTCTTCACCAAACTGGCTGGTAAACACATAACATATACAAAAGGATGCCTCATCCTCTCAACACTCACCCACAAAATCTACCCAATCTCAAGCCTTATAGACAGTCATACGTCAATCTCCCGCAGATTCGCCACTTTGTTAGGGATTTTTATTGTATGAATCACAATGCTTGAAATGTCTATGTGAACCTTGAACCTTTATTCCTGATTCAGAGACAAGAAAAGCCTAATTGCTAAGGACTAGACAATATCCTTCTTTATTTTTGAGCTCCACAGATTCTCAGGCAGGTTTTACCTTATAAGATAACTGTCAACACAGTACTTAGATGTGGACACTAATTTGTCATGTATTCTCTATTGAACCAACTAATAAAATACCTTGTAAATGACCAAGCATAATCATATACAAGATTTAACCATATAAATCATAATC
>MU226428.1:2713932-2741488 GCA_018584345.1 Thuja plicata
GGGGCAGATGCGGTGTTACCTATTGAGGTCGAGATTCCTTCTTTGTGAGTCTCTCTGAAAGGCCTCATCACTGATGAAGATACTAGAATATCTTGGCTACAAGAGCTGGAATTACTTGATGAATGTCACAAAGTGGTGTTTGATCACCTCAGAGCATATCAAAAGAGAATTTCTAAAAGTTATAACAAGAAGGTCTGACCAAGAGAATTCCAAGCGGGTGATCTTGTTCTGAGAGAGAACCCTAAAAATCAGCAACATCAGGTCCAGAAAGGCAAGTTTGAACCTAATTGGCTCGGTCCATATATTGTTACTGTAGTGTTTGGGTCTGGTACCTATCAACTCTCTACTACTGAAGGAGAACAACTCAAAGAGCCCATCAACACTCTTCATTTGAAGCGATTCTATAGCTGAGACATCTTTAGTATGCTCATGTATATACTAAAGTCCTGAAAAAATTCAAAAAATTTGAAAAAGTCCTGAAAAAATGATCATCTTAGTGAAAACCTAGCGATAGGTGCTTTGATGTATCTCCAAAAAAATCATATATTCCAAAAATACAAAAAAATTGAAAAATTGAAAAATACAAAAAAAAGAGAAAAAGAGAAAGGTGCCATTGATGAAAACCTGACAAACAGGTGTCATGGTAGCAAAAAGAATTTCTGCCAAGAAGGTGAAAACCTGGTAAACAGGTGCCTCTCGTTCCACAATGTTATATCTATCATAGTACCGCTTGGCTTTATGCATTTTCTTTCCTGCATTCCTTCTTTCATTTTCTTTTAGTTCCTGTCAAGACACCAACTCACATGGATTGAAACTGGTCATACTCTCAGGGAAACCCACCTAGTCTTGGGGGCATTGTCTTATTATCTTTTGGATCTACTTTGTGATAGTCACCAGTGATTCTCACTGCGTCTTCCTACTGTCACTTAGCTTATACAAAGCTCTCTATTCTTGAGAATCTCTCTCACATTAGTCACCAATGGTTCTCACTATGTCTGCCTACTGATGTATAGCTTATATCATGATCACTTCATTTTGCGCATCTCTCTCGCATCAGTCACCAGTGGTTCTCACCACATTTGCCTACTGTCGCTATTCTATCAAGATTTCTCACATCCATTCTAGTTGGAGTTATACTCACACGCTCTATCTATCGATACTCAGTCTTGATGATTCTATGCTTTAGCTTGTACATATCTTTTGGTCACTTTTGTGACACCCTGGTTCCTTTGTGAACCCTCCTGACTTGTCATTGATTCAGGCCATATGCTGGGGGGCAATCACATCTTATTTGTCGTCGCAACATATGTCAAGTCAGTCATCATTACTTGGGGGCATGGGTCCTCCATTCCATCATATCTCTGGTTTACACCTGAGTCAGTAATCTTGTCACTTCTCAAGGACAACTCACTACTGACACAAACTGGTGTTTTTCAACACCACCATAACAGTGTTTTTTAACACTATCTTTGGACACATCTGGATTTTTGACACATATCAGATGTCTCCAATGTAAAAATCTATCGATAACATTCAAACACAATGCACTCACAAGCATAATAGTGTTTTTCAAAACCTCATACACATCTACATTCGAAAACTTTAAAACAGGCTGAGCTATGCTTGAATATTTCTTTGTATGCTGTCTATTCTTATGGATTTCATTGACATTTTCTTTGTCTACTGCTTGTTGGCATAGTCCCGATGATCTGGCAACATAAAATAAATAGGGTGTATGTGATAAGAGCTCCTGCAATAAGTTGGAACAGCCTCACATCCCTCGATCTTGTTTATTTGTACGCCACGGTGAGGTCGGCACTATCTCCTTGCTTGTTATTGCTCTGTTTATTATTGTTTTGCTTGTTATTGATCTGTTTGTTTATGCATGATCACACTCATGTTTATCTTGGCTTTGAATGCCTTGATACTAGTGTACTCTTGCAACATTAACTAGAAATAATATTCAGGTCATCTTGGCTTTTGTGCCCTGGTGCTTATGTTCGTTTCCTACATTTTATCTGATGATGAGTCATATTCATATCCTTATGGTTGCATTGTGGTGCCAGTAAGGGTTGTATCAACTTTGATGTTCCAAAAAATGCTCAATGATGATAAATATATGATGGGTCTCACAACCATGTCCTAGAATTGCACCTTCATATTGCATCTAGCATAGGATTGCATTTTCATTCTAGAGTTGCATTGCGACAATGATTCAGTATTCTCTTCATTGCATTTTTTTTGGGGTTCATACTTTAGGGATTTCTTCTTCACCGTTTGTGTTTCATCATGACTGAGCAAGTGTTTGATCCTCGCTCTTTATCTTTAGCTATATGCTCAACCCATTTTCAAGATCGAAATCAAAATCTGACACTTCTATATAGATCAAAATCACATTTTAAAATTTTCAGGACTGACGCGATCGGACACTTGTGCAGTCAACTTTCTGACATCGCTTTCTTGTCAGAATCATATCATATCATCATTTTCTGAAATCTTTGACTTTTTTCCTTAAAAGTCAACTTTGGTCAACCCTAGTCAAACTTGGTCAACCAGACCTTGAAATCACTCAAAATTGATTTTGAATCTTCTGCATTCTTCTGTAATCTGTTCTGAGTTCTTGATCTCTGACTCCACATCTGTCTACAATTTTTTTCTCTCTATCATCATTATGACATGTCATCTTTTGATTTCACTCCTGAGGGGGCAGGATGATTACATCATTTAATCTATTCCAATCAATCTAATCAAACCCTCATCACTTGGGGCATTTCAGTTTTTCATACCTCACGGTCAAAAGTGAGTGTTCCATGCCTTTCAATCGCTTGGGGCATTTCAGTTTTTCGTACCTTACGGTCAAAACTGAGTGTTCCATGCTTTTCAATCACTTGGGGCATTTCAGTTTTTTCGTACCTCACGGTCAAAACTGAGTGTTCCATGCCTTTAAATCACTTGGGGCATTTCAATTTTTCATACCTCATGGTCAAAATTGAGTGTTCCATGTCTTTCAATCACTTGGTCGCCATGTTTAGTTTTTCGTACCTCACGGTCAAAACTGGGTGTTCCATGCTTTTCAATCACTTGGTCACCATGTTTAGTTTTTTGTACCTCACAGTCAAAACTGGGTGTTCCATGCTTTTCAAATCACTTGACGCCATTTTTAGTTTTTCATACCTCGCGGTCAAAACTGGGTGTTCAAAATCCTTTCTTCTGTGCTTCAGGCATAAGACTATTCTTTGAATCAATGCGCTGCTCGCACATCAATTCAAAGAGGGGCAAAAAGTAACACCCCAAAATTGGCATCTTGCAACCCTAACCAATTTTGTTGCATTTGTCGCTCTTCTAAATCATCAAAGTCCTATTGTACTAGGCATCACTGATTCTACTCGACCTGAGTGTCAAATGCAGAAAATCCTAAATCTGAATTAATCATACATCATATTTAATTCCTAAATATCTATTTGGCTAAATAAACCCTATGATCGAATTAATTTAATTAATAAAGTCCTAGCACTTTAATTAAATTAAATTCACCCTCTTTAGCTAAGACACATAAAAAGGGGATTAAATAATATTTAATTATAAAATAAGTATCCTCATTTTCAATAATTAAATTTAATTATTTAGATAATTGAGAAAAAAGCAATTATGAGGTCATATTTATTTAATTAATTAGATATTCTCTCAAAAATCTTATCTCTATTCAGAAACGGAAACTTTGAATTAATTGTGCTTTAAAGAGAAATAAAACAATTAAAATCAAATAAAACAATATTAAATCAAAGAGATAAAACAGTTAAAATAGGAAGATAACAATTTATTGAATTATTTTCAATAAAGCTTTCTGTTTTTAATTGGCTTTTCTATTTGTTTTATTTCAAAACAAGAAAGTTTCTATTCTGATCCTCTCAGAGTCTATAAAAGAACTCTCATTCTTCATTCAAACCCCCTAGAAAACTTTACTCACTTTTGCATTGTTAGAATACTAAATTGTTGTCTCATTTTCTTAATATCATATAGATTAATTTCATTTTGCAAATAGATAGCTTTCAATTTCTAGATTAAATTGCATTGAGATCATGTCTTAGCTTAATCTCTCATATTTCATTTCTTAGCATAATCTTGCATTGCATTGCACTTATCATGATAAATCCTTCATTCTTAGATTGGTCCATGGTTGTGAGACTCTCATCCTGAGAGAAAATTTCAAAATCCCCATCTAGATAGAAGGCAACAGGTCAAATCACGCAGGCAAGCAGGATGAATAACTCATATTCAATCTTGTTTGTATCTAGTGAAGAAGGACTATGTTGAAGTGTGTGGTTGATTAACAAGGCCAAAATTAACACATACAGAAGGTGCCTCATTTTTCTATTTAGTGTTAGGATTGGTGGCCTCAAGCTCCTTAGTTTCTCCTTGTTCTTTTTTTTTTGTAGATGATTCAGTTCCTTTTTCTTCTGCATTAGTTTCCATTTTAAACATTTCAATATCAACATCTAAATAATCATTGACTTTTTCTAGAACTTCTTCTAATAATTTTGCATCAACAACATCAAATGTATTTTTTTATTTGGTTTTTGTCTCCATTTTTGTCATTACATCTTCATCATCTGTAATTTAAGTTGCAGGATCCTCCTTTGTAATATCTACAATCAAGATTTCTTGTTTTTCCAATGTAAGGTTAATAGGATCTTCCTTACTTTTCTCTTTGGTGTCTTGATCTTTTCCTATCTTATCTTCCATGTAAATAGAAAGAAGTTTGCTCCATTGTTCATCAATCTCTTCTTGTACTTTCTCTAACTCTCCATTCATGATCCTTAGAGATATACTTTTGATAAGAAAATGGTTAGAGTAGGTTTTCATTTTCTCATCAATCTCAGTTATAGACATAGTAGGTTGTGCTAGAATTAGGGATCTTTCCCTCATTTTCTTTTCATTTTTCAATGCATACTTCCATATAGCATAAATATTTTTATTTATTTCAGTAGGTAGATGGTTGAAAACTTTAATTGGTGCAATTTTAAACTTATTCAAAGAAAAAACAATTGTCTCTTCTATTTTGGTTTTACCTTCTTCATCTTGGTTGTCATACATCATGTTTCTGATTCCAGAGATTCCTACATTCTTCTTAAGTACCTCAATTGACTCATCTAGAGTCATTTGTATTCTACCTGAGATTATATTCTTATGTTTTTTGAGGTCTTCACCATCTCTCTCACTATCTTATTTCAAGTTCAATTTCCTCCTTGTTTTGATTGTAGCCTTCTTGCTTCTCACATATGTCTTTCTTTTTGGCTCATCATCTTCTGATTTCATTTTTTCTATTGGTGTAAGTGTGGACCATGTGTTTGGTCTTGTTGTCTTAGCACTTGGTGAGGCATGCATTGCTAGTGGCTCTATCCATTTTTTGTTAGAGGATTCATCCTCGTCTGTTTCATCATCTACTTTGAAATCCTTTGATAAATTTTCAATAATTTTGTCTGTCCTCCTTTGGGCTTTAGGTATTAGAATTTCTTGTGTTCTCCTCTCTTTAACTTCTTCATAGGTTGCATACATTTTGGCTCTTTTTTCAGTAGGCTTTGCTAAAAAATCTTCTATTTGTTGAGTTGCAATGTCCGTGTCCATCTCATATCCCATAGGCTATATCCAGGTACTTCTAGGTTCAACTGCCTTTATGTTACATGTGTCTATGTGCACATAAAAACATATGGTGTCATGATATTTTTCAACCAATTTGGGTTCTATCCTGTACTTCTTATGCATCTTATCTTGAAACCTAATAAAACAATTATTCATAATCATATGAAAATCTTCACCTAGACTCATGATGTAATCATTTATTTGATACATGACAGGTATCTTTGTGCTCTGTGTAACATTACAGATAGATGGGAAGAAATTCATAAAATATAAATATATGTGAATATGAGTAATGATCCAAACTTCAAAGTATTTGGATTTTCTTTCCTTATGGTATTCAGTTTGTATTCCAATTGCTTCAGTAAAATCTCAAAGATATCTATCTGCATATCCTTCTTCATAAATTTTTACACCAAATCTATAGCTCCACATGGTGCACTATCAACTCTGGAAGATTGAAATATTAAGTAGGATATAACATTACATGCAAATTTTAGTTCAGGGTCTTCAATAGTAGATGTCTCTAGACCTCTCCCATCCCATTTTTCCTTTGTCAATTAACTTAGTTTGTTCTTCTTAATTTTCCTTATAGCCTATGGCTTGTCACCAATAAGGTAACCAGTTTTGATGTGTAGAACATATTTTGTGATCTTCACTAGTTGGTTGAACCATATGAATTGGTCATGCACTTGGATGAGGACCATTCTTACCCACTCTATTTTAATACTCTGATTATATGAAGGGCATGAGCCAAACCCTTAGTCTCAAGATGAAAATGGTCATCTTTCAGCTTTCCGTTTACACATAGTTTCTGAAATGACATATCAATCTCCACTATTCATATCTCCTCAACTTTGTGTTAGTAATAACTTAGAGGGGGGGGTGTGAATCAATGGCCTCAAAAATATTCCAATTAATCAACCCAAAAAATTAGTACCAAAATAATAAGCCTCTAGTTATCTCCAGTCCTACAAGATGTATGCCTTCAAATATACTTATTAAATAACTACTTCTCGGAGTGCTTTGTTAAACCTTATTATTTATGTTTACCGAATAGAAATCTTTCAATTTACTGACGAACAGTAAATATCTTAGTGTATACCGATCAATCTAGATTAGTTATGTGTAATGAAAAACACTTAAAGAATGAATCATAAACACATTGACATATGGTTTTTTAATGTGGAAACCATGTTAAGGGAAAAACCACTTGAGACCGACAACCCAAAATTTTCACTCTTCTGAAGTGATCTCGGTGAAGAGCCAACCCTGTTAAAGGTTACAAACACACAGTTAGGTGTGATGTTGTTAGAGGATTTAAAAGATTAGTTTGTTACTTGATATCGGTGATACACTGTTGCTCAAGTAAAGTGTTAGGTTCTTCAGTATAAACAAACCTATTGTAGTCCTCAAGTTCTCTTCTTCTTTCCTTATCATTCTTTTCTACAAATTCATCTATATTTACATTTGCACTTTCAATGATCTTGTTAGATGAGTTTTTTAGACATTTATAAGCCTTTCTTTTGGTGGAATACCCTAGAAAGATACCTTCATCACTTTTGGAGTCAAGATTTCAATTTCTATCATCCTTCAAAATATAACATTGACTACCAAAGATTCTAAAGTAAATTACATTAGGTGTGTAACCATACCAAAGCTCATAGGGTGTCTTCTTTGTGTCCTTCTTCAATTGTACTCTGTTCAATTTGTAGGCAGCAGTACTGACAGATTCCCTCTAGAAAGTTTGAGTGATGCTTTTCTCAATCATCAATGTTCTTGCATAATCAACAATTGATTTGTTTCTCCTCTCAATAATTCTATTTTTTTTGTGTTGTTCTTGGTGTGGAAACCTATCTTTTAATTCCATGCTCATTACAAAAATTAGTGAATTCATCTTTAATAAATTATCCTCCTCTATTTTACCTTAAGCATTTCAATTTCTTATCACTTTATTTTCTACCATAGCCTTATACCATTTAAACATCTTGAATGCTTCTGATTTATCTTTTAAGAACATAACTATCATCATACTAGAATAATCATCAACAAGGATAATAAAATACCTATCTCCATAGTAACTCTTTGTCCTCTAGGGTCCACATAGATAAGTATGGACTAATTCTAGAATTGCATTAGATGTATGGGTTTTACTCTTGAAACTAGACTTTGTCATCTTACCTTTTTGACAGTTCTTGCACATGATATGCTCGGGATTTGTCATGCTCGGTAAGCCTCTGACATTCCTTTTATTGCTTATCTTTATCATGTTGTCAAAAATCACATGACACAATCTTTTATGCCAAAACATATGTATTCATTTCTAGCCATTAAACAAGTGGTGTTAATGTCATCAAGATAGAAAAGGTTACCTTTTGTCTGCTCACCAGTTCTGATCAACCTTCCTAATTCATTGAAGATCTTTGCCTTCTTATTGTCAAATGATAATTGGTGAGCTTTATTGTTCAGTTGTGAAACACTTAATAGATTATAATTCAGTCCTTTTACCCAGTAAGCATTTTCACATTTGATCAGGTTATTCAACATTATGGTTCCTTTACCTTCAACTGGACAAGGTGTGTCATTACCCATTCTTATTGAACCACCATTCTAGTATTCAAAAGTTTCAAACTTTTTCTTATCACCAGTCATGTGGTGAGTGCAGCCACTATCCATGATCTAGACATCATTCTTACTAACCCTATATATGAGTGCAGTTTCTACATACCTTTCTTCTTCTTCATCTGAGTCATCCTTCATGGCTACAAATACCATCTCAATGTCTTCTTTAGATTCAATGTCAGTATCATCAGCTCTTTTCTCAGCTAGGTAAAAATATTTCTTTTCTTTGTCCTTGTAGTCTCAGGTATCTCTTCTTTCAAACTGTTGGTTTCTTCGGTAATCTCTGTTATCACCTCTATCAAACTTTTTCTCATATGTTCTATCATTATTTATGTCATCTTTTCTTTTGTTTGTACATCTTGCAGCAAAGTGTCCAACCTCTTTACAATTAAAAAATAAGTAGTAATTTACCTTTGTATATACCTTTGCCTCTCTGCAATCTTCTTTCCATTAGTGCTTCAATCTCATCAAGTCCTTGATCCTCATTATCATTGTCACTATCATTCCTAATAGTGCGTCTATGACTTGAATTACTTATTTTCAAAGAAGATTTGAATGCAAATTCTGTAGATGGTAAGACACTATTATCAAAGTTATTCATCTCAAATAAAATCAGTCTACCAATCAGATTATCTAGACTAACTGTATTGTTTACAACTGCTCTCAGTTCTTGAATAACAAAAACTCTAATAACATATATAGGAAGTAAGGTTCTTAAGATTTTACTTACCACTGTCTCCTCTTCAATTACACCTCCAACTCCTTGGATAACATTGACTACCTCTTTGATTATGTAGGTATACTGAGTGATATTTCTTCCTTCTTTCATTCTTAGGTCATCAAGCCTCCTTCTTAGGATTTCTGCCTTGGCTCTTAGTACATTAGCATCTCCCCCATGTACCAGCTTCAACTTATCCCACATTTGCTTTACAGAGGTGTGGGTTTTGACATCTTCAAAATCAACATCAGAGAGTGATGCAGAAAATTCTATCATCATGTAATTATGCTCATTCCTTTCTCTCAATTTCTCAAGAGTGTGAGGTCATGTAGGAAACACATATTTAGTATCAAGGTGTTGAGTAAAATCATTACCAATACCCTATAGGTGGATTCTTATTCTAATTTTCCACGATGAAAAGTTGTCTTTATTCAACTTGGGCACATCTCATTTGTTCATCTTGTGATCTTTTGCTTGAGTTGTTAAACTCCCTTTCTAAGCACACAAGATCTGATACTAATGGTTAGTAATAACTAAGAGGGGGGGGGGGGGGGGGGTGTGAATCAGTGGCCTCAAAAATATTCCAATTAATCAACCCAAAAACTTAGTGCCACAATAATAAGCCTCTAGTTATCTTTAGTCCTACAAGATGTATGCCTTCAAATATACTTATTAAATAACTATTGCTCAGAGTGCTTTCTTAAACCTTATTATTTATGTTTACCAAATAGAAGTCTTTCAAATTACCGAATAAGAGTAAATAGCTTAGTGTATACCAATCAATCCAGATTAGTTGTGTAATGAAAAAAACTAAAGTAATGACTCATAAACACATTGACACGTGGATTTTTAACATGGAAACCCTATTAAGGGAAAAACCACTTTGGAATAGTAACCCAAAATTTTCACTCTTTTGAAGTGAGCTTGGTGAAGAACCAGCCCTCTTAAACGTTAAAAACACACTTTTAGGTGTGACCTTGTTAGAGGATTTAAAAGATTAGTTTCTCACTTGATATTGGGCATCTCTATGCTACTTTCTATGACCAAACCTTGGTTTGTCAAATGGTATCTATCATCTCATGCTATCTTCATGATCAAAGTTTTTGATACTCTTTGGGATGTATCTCAATATAGAAAGGATCTTTAAATCTCGCTTGGTTAAGAGACTTTCTAAATCAATGGTTAAACTGAAACAATATGATATGTTCACATATACAACTTATACTTGCAGATTTTCAGATCTATTGTAAGCTCATTAAACCATTCTAATCAATATATATTTTCAATACCTTTGCTCCACTTTTGTTTCTGCTCGGTGATGCTATTCTTTGTTACTCAGTGTCTGCATAAATATTTAGCTCATTCCTCAGCTTGATTGATCAGGATTGTATGAAGTAGTTCTTCATCAGTTTCTCTCCAGCATCCTCTTTTTCATTCACTCCCCTTAATTCATAATTAATTAAGCTGTCTCTTTATAAACATGATATCACTGTTTCTCTCTTCTTTATTTTCTTGTTCTTGGAATGATCCACAATCGTAGAAAATCTTGATTTAAAGCATAACTCCTATTTTACCTTGTAAAAATATTCTTGCCAACTGGACAAAATAGCTTTAAATTCTTTACTAATCTCTGGCTTTATCTTGTCGATAAAAATAATGATAACAACCAATTAAGTCTATTTTTAGCTCTGCAAGCTAGATATTTTTTCATTTCTGAACTCCAGTTAACTTCAATGTTTTAACTCTTTTATAGCTTTGGTCAACACTCCAGTTCTCCTCGGGCTACTCCATTGGGGTTGTCTGTCTATCAGGCTTCACTGCAAAGTTCTCATCCTTGATTAACACTGTAATTCTGGCTGTTGGTAATGATTCTGATTTAGCTCTTTGATAATACTCATCAGTTTCTTTTCTCGGGCATCACTGTGACTTAACTTTCAGTTATCTATGTCTGTCGGGTCCCACTAGCCCTTGGTGTTTGTAGTCACTTAGTGAATGCTTGTCTTTTATGTATTACTTAAAGCATAATCTTTATCTTTTTGATTCTCTGAAGTCTTTGACACATTGATTATAACCGATTAGATTATATCAAGTTGACATAAATAACAATACAATCCATTAAATGATTTAATGTCTTGCTTTATCTTATTTGCATTTCAATGATTAACTTAACATCTTCAAACATTCAATTAGTTACATGTCATCACTTTGTAATGTATAAATTCTTGTACATATTTGATGAATATGACCCTTAGTGGTATTGATGTTAGGGCTCCCATCTTATCAGGTTCTCCTGCTATTGTTGGTGGTAGCTTATACTTAGGGTTCACAGGTTCAACATTTTCTACAACAACTGGGCTCTTAAGCATTGGTGCCATCTTATCAAATTATCTGTTAGATTCACTTTGGGATTTGCATTTCTTGGTTTGGTTGCACAAACAAAACTAGGGCAACACCAACTAATATCCAAATATGTTCAACTTCGCTTACAAAAGATTGTAATATTTTAGGAATACCTTGTTGACCGCTTGAATACACTTGAATATTTAGCTCTATAGCTTTTCTCATAATGCTCTTGAAAATGATAAGAAAAAATGATAGACAAATGTGTGTATTTATAGCTTTCAGTAGGTTTTAGGGTTTCCAATGTCATAAAATAACAATAAATTATTTACTGATCCCTTTTACTGATTGCCTTTACTTACTTCTTATTGAATAATATAATATATGAATTTAACAATATTTATCTGAATGCATCTAAATATACTAATGTGAATCTCTACACTCACACTAGAAATTGATTTAAGATTTAAGATTTTTCTTTTCAATTCCTATACATACCCTACAATTGATTAGGTAGAGTCAGTTACACCTAATCCGTAGGATGTGGTGCCTTCAACTATTTTGGATGATGTTGTGTATTCCATGGTTTTTCTCTTCCATTTCCAGTTTATCTTCTCTCTCATTTCTTCAACATTTACTTTCGGTTTCTCATATGTCTCTTCCTGAGTTGGATCCTTCTCTCAGTACTTGCAGTCTTTGGCAAGGTGACATGTCTTGTTGCAATGGAAACATGCCATTCCTAGGTTTCTCCAAGTTCTCCTATTGTTTCAGCCATGAATTAACATACAAATCTATGTCCATACCTTCCACAGACTAAACATGATATCCTTGAACTGTAGTCCCATGATATAGATGCATTTTGTTGGTTACTCTACATGTTCTATCAATTTGGTACCTATTTTTCATTTCTCCTTGGTGATCTGCATTCTTTAGAATTATGACCATATTTTTTTTAAGTACTGCAGTAACCATGTCAAACTTAGGCTTCCTCGTGTTGTTTATAGTTCTTGATCTACATTCGAATTCTTGGTTCCCATACTTATTGTAGTTATAGCAATACCCATCAAACTTAGGTGAGCTTGGTGACTTAACTCTTTTTCTTGTGTAGACATTTATAGTATGTCCATATTTCTCACAGTGGTAGAAACTAGGCTTGTTTGTCTTTGGTGGGGCATAGGTGTCTTTCTTCTCAACTTTCTTAGATGATTCTCCTTTCTCAGTAGTGCTCTTACTATTTAATCCAAGTCTAGTTTTTTCACTAGGTTACTTCTGACCTTTGATCTGTGAATCCAATGATCTTAGTGATTCATCACTTCTCTTTAGTATCTCATTGGCTTCTTTTTTAGTTTTCAGTTCCCTAGCCAATCTTTCAACTTCAAACTTTAGTGCTTGATTCTCAGATTCTTTGTCAGCTATTTTAGTAAATCAAACTTACTTTTATCTTCTTTATCCAATTTCACTTTATTTTCAAATACTCCCTTAGAGTCAAGTATCTTTGTGATTCTTATTTTTGTGCCTCTTGATCTTTCTTTGCTGACTTTAGTTTCTCGGTGAGTGTCTTTTTCTTTTCCAAGAGTTTTGCAATGGCTGATTCAACTTCAACACTCAAATTACCTTCATATGATATCTCAAGATTATAAACATGTTTTTGAGTGGATTTAAGTTCACTTAAAAATTTATTCCTCACTCTTAAGGACTTTTCCAACTTTCTTTTCAGATCTTCAATCACCTCTTGTGCATTTTGTAGTTCAAACTCAAGACTAGCAATATTCTTAGATTGATTGTAACTTTCCATAGCCATGATCTTTCCTCTTATGTGGTTAAACCCTTTTCTCAAGAGACTATCTCTAATGCCAATTGTTAGTATAGTTGGAATAACTCACAAAAGTTAGGTATTGAGAGGGGAGGGGTGAATCAGTGCCCTTAAAAATTTTAAATCATTCATTCTGATCTATTACCTAATTGAATACAGTGCATATAATGAGCATAAAGTAGATATTCCAAACCATTAAATATGAAACACATAACATAGATTTTGGTCCAATAGAAATCCTATTAGCAGAATTTAAAATGTGGTGGGGATGACACCCACAATCCCTCACTACCATAGTAAAAAGTTTTCTCAGTTATCTAGCTACAAATTTACCTACTTCTGATAGCTTACCCTATTAGCAGTGCTATACTTGGTTAATAGTACTAAATAATTATTAAGTCTATCTTGTTAGAGGATTTCACAATCTCTAATCTAAGAGATATACTTGGTTAAAGGATTTACAAAATACAAGACCTGTTAGGCCCTACCCACAAGTGGGATTTGTACTTCATTGACTACAAATAAAATTCACTACAAAATGTTGGATAAAGGTGCATCAATCAAATGTTGTCCAGAACTAGTGTGTTCTATATTTGTGTAAGCTTATTCTGCACTCAGTAGCTTAGTATCATAAGCTCTCCTTCATTCTTCATACCTCTCCTCTTCTTCACCTTTTAAGATTTTCATCAGCTCTTTCAAATTTGTCAACAATCTAAACAGTAATGGCATCACTCTGTTATGTCAACTCTCTGCAATATCAAATCTCTCTCTTACATCTTTTTAAAAAAAATATTTAAAAACTGATGTCTTATACAATATTCAAGTGGTTAACTAGATCTAGGGCATCAAGAATCAATGGTGGAGATTAAGTGGTTAAACTTAGGTTACATCTCATATGTCATATGCATTCTGAAACTTCATTAATTGATTTTCCTCATGATCCTATCCAATCATGTTCTGTGCAACGCTTCCTTCTCGGTGTCCAAATCTAATGTCTCTAATTTCAAATGAAATATCAGCTCTGGAGTGCTTGGTAAACATGCTTTTGCTTACTTGCTAATTCTATACTCTCTTCTCAGTATTTGTGAGTGCTCGGTAACTATCTTTGCATGACTTGGTATGTATAGCTTTCTCAGTGCTTGATACCTGATCGATACTTGATAACTACTCGGTGCTTGGTGGGTGTCTCATTTTCCTTTACCAACTATGTCTTCTTGTTTGTATGACTTCCTTCCTTCAGTTTATTTCATTGATATATGACTTTGTAGAAAACTAATGAAAACAAAATCTCTTTAGGAGTAACAAAAATAGTTCTAGTCCTCTTGATTTTTCATATAATGATGGATACATTACAAATTTGTTTTCTAAAACTAATGAATGCATTATTGATTACGTGACTGATTTATTTTATGATTCACACTTTGATTTTTCTTTTAAGGGTTTTACTGATTCAGATCTAAGAGGAGATCCCAATGAGGGGAGATCTACAAGAGGTTATTTCTTATTCATAGGTTTAGGTGTTATTTCTTTGATTAGTACACATGAAGAATATTTGTCTCTATATCCTACTGAATATGAATTTAAATAATGTACACATGCAACTCTCAGAAATCAAAGATTACTTGAAGTTTTGGGTCCTCCTTGAAAAGCACCTACATCTGAGTATTGTAATAATAAAAGTGTTATTTCCTCAGAAAAGAATCCTATGTACCATTAAAGATCCGAGCACATATCAATCCATAATCACTTCATAATAGAACAAGTTGAAGAGATGCAAGAGTCCCACATCTATTGCAAGAGAACTGATCCAACTATCGATATCTTAACAAAGACTCATTCTAAAGATTAATCTCAAAATTATTGTAAATATTTTGGTTTGATACCCATTCATCTAATCTCTCCATGTAAAGATTAAAGGTAGGTGTTAAAAATTAATCTTTCCTTGGTTTTATGTATAACTTATTAAGGATAAACCAAGGTATCCTAATTTTAATTTGTCCTCAACTCCAAGTGGGAGGACAACTCTTTTATGTAATTTCTTATTTAGTTTATTCCTCCTTAAGATAATATTGACACTTGTCACACACACTTATGAATGGTGGCATTCATAGACATGTGAGTTACATTCTAACTCCACTCTCTCATCTCTATTTAAGAGATTCTCCTCTCTCATTCCACACAATGCAACAATGAAGAATGATCTATGATGAAGATATTGTAAAGAATCTCTCTCTCTCTCTCTCTCTCTCTCTCTCTCTCTCTCTCTCTCTCTCTCTCTCTCTTTTTTNTCTCTCTCTCTCTCTCTCTCTCTCTCTCTCTCTCTCTCTCTCTCTCTCTCTCTCTCATTTTTACCTCATTCATAGTATATACAAAAGGGGGTTTTTTCTTATTTTTCCCCTTTCAAAATACTTGTCTCATTGTGTTAACCTTAGAGTATCTTGATGGTTCTGGTGATATCTATTGAAGAAATCTCTCATTCATTGTGTTTATGGTAAAATTCTTCCTTTTCCTCACTCACTTGGATTATTTCCTTTAGCTCTTTTCATTTTTTTTAAAATTTCTCCTACACTCCCCCTCTCTTCAATCCTCTCAATCATCCTTAAACATTGATCTCTTTAATTAATCTTAACCCATGATCAAGTATCCATCCAATTAATAAATAGAAAGTCTTGGAAGCCATATTCATTAGACTCTTGAGAGAAAATTCATGCTATAAATTAGAGAAATCATATTTCAAGGACAAACTTTGTGTGTGAAATTTCTGTACCTGTTTGTCACAAACACTTAATAGATCATTACATGCATGCTTATATAAATGAAGTTAGAAAATAAAATATAAACCATACTAAATCAATCTATTTCCTCTTAAATGATGTGAGTATGATTTCTCTCATATTTTCAAGTATTGCCAGTGACTTCACTACACCAAGATGAAGAATTTAAAAATGAATGCATGATTAATCTATGTTTTTGTATTTTTTAATACAAATATGATGAAAAATATTCTAAAATGATTTAAAACAATAAGAAAACTAGGATAGATGAAATCCATGATTCAATGATAAAATCTAATATGCAAGATAAAAGTTAAACTAGAATGATTTGATGCACAATTAATCAAGAATAAACTAGCTTGATAATAATACTCTTTGAGTGCAACATTATCCTAGATTATTGTATATCTGTATGCATGATGTTTGATATCAGAGGTGAGAACTTGATTTTATAGAAAACTCAGATAAAAATGACGGTCAAGATTGATTGAGAAAGAGTGGTCAAGATCCTCCGAGGATTAGAACAATCTATGTGAGTTTGAGCTGATCGATTTCTTTATTGAGAAATTTATTGAGATAATATTGAGATAAGCTTTCATTGAATGTTTTTTTGTTTGATTTATTCATCTTTCCCTTTTTTCAAAATTTTTTATTCTTTTTCTCAAATAAATCCCTTTTTTATGATTTAATGGAAAATTTATTTGTTTAATAAATATGCTAGGATATTTAATAAATAAATAAGATTAAATTGATTTATTACCAGATAAAGTTGATATTTAGGATTTTTATTAATTTAGTGATTAAATACAACCTATTGATCAGATCAGGTTGAATTCATGAACATAAATTACCTTTGGTTACGACTTTGATGATTAAAGATTGATTAATCGAGATTAGGCACCTATAGTCTAGAAGACCTTTTTTAGGTGATTATATTTGTCCCTCTTTGAATTGATGTGCGAATAGTGCAATAATTCAAAGAACACCTATTGTTGAAGCATAGAATAGTTTGATATGAAGTGACGAAACTATTAATGAAGAGAGAAATTGAGTCCGAACTTGATTAGACAAAAATCGATTGAAGATTTAAAACATACTAATTCTGAACTTGATGGAAATAGAGCCAATGAAGAAAGTGTTGGCATATTTGATGCAGTGATGTTAAGTGAGTTTTGGACATGTCATGATGTATATTTTATTACAACATGATCAGTTATTATGTTGTCATTGATGTCAACTATTGACCTTGTGTTCTTAGTATGTTGGCAAGCATAGTTGTGATGAATTAAGGGTTGCAGTGAGTTTAATTGGTTTCTATGGTTATGGGAGACTTAGGTGTGTATCTGGATATCTAGTGCATGACTGATACTATAGAAGTGATCTTATGTGAAATTTGTGATTTTTGGATGTATAATAGTGCACTAATAGAACAGCTAATGATAGGTGATAGATGATTTGAATGCATAGTCAAATATTTATCGTATCTTGTGGTGAGGTCACATGATTTGTTGTATGCTATAGCAGAAACCACAACTAATTTGAGTGACCGGTATGAAGGATAGGTGATCGATGAGAAGAGACAAATTTTTAAATAGGTTATAAATGTTTGTGTTCTTGAGAGACAGTTGATAAATCCTTGATCCTTGATCGGTCTTGAGGTTGTGGTGAAATCAGTTGTGTTAGTCTTGATCTGGAGATGTTTCTTCATGATTGGAAGTGATGATCTAGCATCACATTTTTCAATGCTAGCATGTGGAGAAGATTATAGTGGAAGCATGTGTTTGGTCAAAATGACTTTGACCCTATGACACAAAATTTTATGTAAATCGTTGTATTAGATGAAGCGGTCTTGGAAATGTGTTTGTACATTTTTTGTGGTGTGTTGGATTTGAGCGGGATGTTTGGAATTATAATTTAGGGCTTGATTAAGGTGGTGGACTTAAAAGTTAAGTATTTAATGGATGAAGTTGAAAGTTAAGTTTGTTGATCATATGTTGGGTAAGTGCAGTGTAAAGTGCAAGTTACAATCATCCTAGAGAAGAAATAAATTTGTTGAGAAGAGATTGTGTGCTTTAGTGGACCTGATCAAGCAGAGGTAGTGATGTTTTATATTTTTTTTTTTGTTGTTGTTCCCTAACAGTTGCAGTAGGTTAAATCCCTTGACCAGGTAGATCTTAGAAGATCTTTGTTGTAAATCCTCTAGAAAGGTGACACTTTGTCAAGTGTTCAAATTCCTCTAAAAAGGCTACTCTTAACAGGGTAAAGGTCTTGACAGGCCTAAGGAAAATCCATTAACCAATTAGCACCTAACAATGCTTTTGTAAATTCTTAATAGGGTTAAGCTCTTCACAGGGAATACTTCAAAAAAGTACATCACTTAGTGGGTACTAATTCCCACCATGGTTTTTTCCTGATTTAGGTTTCCATGAGATAAATCTATGTTAACTTTCTAGATGGACATGCATGTTTATGATTTTCATTTGTTGAAATTAAGGTTAATCTTGTGAATGTTGGTTTAAGTTTAATAGGTTTAAATGTTGGATTATTTGGTAGATTATCGATTCACCCCCCATCTCAGTCATCTAATCCTAAGAATAAAAAAAATATCAAAAATCCCAGCTTGATGTGAAGAAATGAGAATGAACATCTATCCTATGATGATGAGAAAAATAATCAATTTAATGTGAAGTGATGAAAATTGATGAATTTCAGAAAGATTCTTAAAACACAAGATTGGTTTGAATGAATAACCAGCTTGAAGAGGTGCAATCAAATTGATTATTGTTAAGAGACTTATCAAGATAATTGACTTGATATAGTTCCTAACGAATCCAATAAAAAGATTAATACAATCTAATATTGATGTGATGTGATGAAACTGATATACTCCTATAGATTCAACTATGTTGCAATAGATTAGATGTATCTCTGAGTGACTTGATATGAAGCGATGAATTCACTCTCAAAAGGATCAAAGGAGCCCCAATTTGATATGTATTCTGATGAAGTTGATATGACCCTATCAAGGAGGTCTTGTCTGATTGATATCTTGATTAATAAAGAAGATTTGAAAAATTTCTCATTTTTTGAAGATTGATCACTTGATTGGTTGATGATGTAATGATCATGCCCCTTAGAGAGAAAAAATGAAATGTAGTGATTTCAAGAAACTTATGAAAACATTTGATTTGACTCTGATTGGGTTGCATATGTTTAGGAATGCATTATGTACTTGATTAGGGTGTTTTTGACCTAGTTTGACAACATGGTTTTGAGGACATAGATTGATTGAGAAATGATTAGAAAGAATTCTGATTTCTTTTTATGTTATGAAGATCGATTGCACAAGTAGTAAATTGCATTTCACTTGGAATTCAATTTGAGATTTTGACTAGAAAAATGATATCATATTTTGATTTTGATCTTGAAAATGGACTCAGGACTGTAAAATTAGGTAGGGGTACAATTTTCATGTCCATCAGAGCAAGTTGAAAATTAGGGAAAAACATGAGACACATGATTTGATCTCATTATACTTTTTTTATTGACATAGTTGATAGAGATATGAGACGTTCATGATTTTCTTATGTTAATGCATGTACTTTTTTTTTTCTTGTATGAATGTATTCATTGCTCATGATCATGAATATGGAAATGCTTTATTTTTTGTATGCAAATCGATGATCTTATGGATGAGTATAATGATGCTTATGAAAATGTAAATGTGAATGTCACATTTGGTTTCTCTTTCAATGCTCTAATATGGATGAAATGAATATACAATGGATTTATGGATCTATATGATATTCTCATGTATGCTGCTAACATATTATGCATAACATGTTATTTCAATATATAGGTACTCAATCATGTCTATGATGATGATGCGTAGTTGACCACTTGGGAAGAGAACATGATAAGTTAAAATATAAGTTCCATGCCCTCATAAAATATATACAATTCAAAGAGCAATGCTATCATTCCAGAGACACTTGAAATGCAAAACTTAACATGATTGCATCTTAGGACTTAGTCATTGGTTTTAAGATTTTATTTTTCATTACTGAGGCTTTGGGACAAAGATTGTCGATACAACTCTCACTAGTGAGGAAACTATGAGGATAAGAATATGAAATTGATTGGATTGAATATCAAAGATAGACACAAGCAGAAATTCATAAAGTGTCAAGATGACCTGAATTTCTTGTCCTTTTGATATTGCAAGTGAACATAAGCACTAGGGCATAAAGAGATAGGATGAATTGAATGTTTCTTGTGTGCAAACACACCAAACAAAATAAATATCCTTCTTTTCCTATGCAATATTGATTTTTATTTTTGCAATGACCCTTTTATCATTCATCACCTAGGAAATATTTAGCATGTATACCCTTAGTGAACCGTACGTTCACATCCTAGGGTAAATATTCAGATTGCACAGTAATAAGAAGTGACTCAAACAGACAAGGATACAATCCAAACCTTACTGTAGAGTATAAATAAAGAGATTCAAGGTCTGTGTGGCTTTTTCACCTTGATGTGAATGCACTTATCACAAACACCTAGTTTATTCCATGTTTCTAGATCATTGGAACTATACCCACAAGTAAAAAAACAAAGAAAAGTATTATTTCCCTAGTCCTTGATTCTCTAGTCAAGATAGACATCTTTGAGTTTCTCAGAGAGAATAAAAAACAAAATCCAATTGAAAGGACAACATACAAAGAAAATTTCAGCATAGTTCAAATAGTTTCAGTTAATGTTTTCATTTCATGAATATGATTGTTTGTGTTTTATTGTGTGTTATTGAGATGTTAGTGGAAAAAACCCTGTAGTGGTTAGGAGGTAGGAAACTGATTTTGATTGGTGAAACTAGGCATAACTGACACAGTGATGACTTGGTTAAAAATGCTATTACATTGAGATTGAATAGTTCAATTGTCCTAAGATTGTGATGTTGTTTGGTTTCAAGCCATGAAGATTCTAGGAAGAACCAAGGTACCATGAAAGTAACTAAAAAATATGTACAAACTAAAGCATAAGCTTATGAAAGTAGGAAATCCCAAGAACTACATTGATAGATGGAGCCCTGGATTAAAAGAGGTGCATGTTTACGAGGTTTCACCTACTTGGAAGAGATTTTTATTTTTATTTTCTACCGAGGCACTTCTTTGCAAGGTTTTCACCTACTTGGCAGAGATTATTTTTTTTTCTATTGAGGCGTGTGTTTACCAAGGTTTCACCAGGGAGCCTTTTATTCTTTTTTGATTTATTTGTATTTTTCTCTTTTCTCATTTTTTTTTTTGGTGACTCATCAAGGCACCTATTGCTATGTTTTCACCAGGATGATAATTTGTTTTAGGAACTTTTCCAATTTTTAGATTTTTTTGAGGACATATTGAGTTGTAGATGCTACTGGATTAGAGAATGCTAACTGTAGAATTTCTTTAGATGGATGGGGTTGAAAGTTTCATAGAGTTGTTCTCCTTCTATCATTGAGAGTTGATAAGATCCAATGCCAAAGACTGTAGTAATGACGTAAGGACCCAGCCAATTGGGTTCAAACTTGCCTTTTTATTCTTGGTGTTGTTGATTCCTAGGATTCCCTCTTAAAACAAGATCACCAACCTAAATTTATCTGTGTTGAACTCTCTTGTTGTAGCCTTTAGACATTCTCTTTTGGTAAGTTCTAAGGTGACTGAACACCACTTTTTGATTTCTTACAATCTAGATATTTTGTAGCCTTCATTTGTTACAAGACCTTGAAAAGAAACTCTTAGAGATGTATTTTTAACTTCAATTGGTTATACTTCTTTTTCCCCATACACAAGGGAAAAAGGTGTAGCTCCAGTAGGTGTTTTGATACTTGTTCTGTAATCCCATAGAGTCAGATTAAACAGAAGTTTCCAGTCCTTTCCTCATTTGTTTACCATTTTTTGCAAGATAATAAGTATGGTTTTGATGGGGGCTTGATCTTGTCCATTACCTTGAGGGTAGTAGATAGAAGACCAATGTTGTTTGATTCTAAAATTGTCACGAAGATCATCCATATCCTTTTTTTTGAAATTTCCTCCTTTATCAGTCACAATTAAGGAGGGGATCCCATACCTATAGATAATGTAGTTGAGGATAAAGATAGACACTTTTTTTTGAGTTTCTTTGATAAGGGGAACCACTTCGACCCACTTTGTAAAGTACTCAGTGGCCGTGATGATAAAATTATGAACATTATATAAAAAAGGATATGTTTGACTGATAAGATCAAATGACCACTATTGAAAATTCCAATGAGTGATAAGTGGTATGAGCTCCCTTCCTGGACCATGTATGAGATTACCATGTAGCTGACAATTTTTACAAGTCTTAGCAAAATGATTGCTTCTTTCTCTATATTTGAAAAATAGGAGCCGATCCTTAGTATTTTTTGCGCTAGAGATAGACCATTAGAGTTGATCCAGTATTGCTTCTCATTTTGAGTAAGGTTATCAGGAATAATTTGATCATGCAGGTATGAGTAGACATTGCTATATCAAGATGAATCATGTGTAATGATAGAATAGATCATCTGGGAGTCAAGTAAGTTTTAGGAAGGATAGGGTAATGTTGCTACTAGGAACTCATATCAGAACTCATTTTCTTGTAGTTGTAATAATGATGGAAGTGTAGCCATAGCATCAATTGCCTTGTTTTATGATCTCAATATCTATTGAAATGTGATGAAGACAAATTATTTCTTAAGATCATAAACCATCCTTTTGTAGGACATCATTTGTTCATCCTTAGTTTGATATACACCATTAATTTGGTTTATTATAAGTTGAAAGTCACCATAAATATGTAGCTCAACCACCTTCCATTCAATAGCCATTTTCATTCCATTCACCAACAATTCATAGTCTACAATATTATTAGTACAAGGAGAGAGGATTTTGTATTCCTTTGGGAGTGAATACTTATGAGGGGTTATTAAAAGAACTCTAGCACTAGAACGTATTTGAGTGAAATATCGATTAATTTTTTTTTCCAAGACTATTGAGTAAGATGCATGATAGATTCATCTGGGAATTCAATGTTCATAGGTTGATCATCTTGAAGAGGAGAATCAGCCAGTTGATCAGTAATTTCTTGTCCTTTTATAACTTTTCATTCTATATACTCAATATCAAATTCACTGAGTATCATAACCCATTTTGCCAACCTACTTATTACTATTTCTTTACTTAGAAGATATTTAAGCTGATCAATCTTAGCAACTAGTTAAATAGAGTGTGCAATAATATAGTGTCTTGAATATTTTGTGAAGCAAAGAACATAGCTAAGAAAGCTTTCTCAATAATAGTGTAGTTTACCTCATATGACACCAATGTCCTATTGATGTAATAGATAGATCATTATCTTTTGTTCTCATCATGTTGAGCAAGAAGTGCCCCCAGTGATGTATTTGTAGCTGATATGTAAAGAATTAATGGCTTCCCTTGAATAGGAGGCATTAAAATAGGTAGATTTGCAAGACATTCCTTTATCTATGTCAGGTTCTTTTCACATTCTTCAACCCACTTGTAGGTTACTCCGTTGTGTAATGTCTTTGTGAATGGTTGAGATTTATCCTCCAACTAAGAAATAAAATGTCTAATTGATTATAATCTTCCTTGTAGAGTTCTCATTTGACTTATGTTCTTTGGGGGTTGCACCTACATGATATCATGTACTTTTTCTCGATCAACTTCAATACCTTTAGCTAAAACAATATACCCTAACAATTTTCCATATTTAACACCAAATGCACACTTCTTAAAATATAGTTTGAGTTTGAACCATTCCATTCTATCCAGGATTAGACCAAGTTATGCTAGATGTTTTGATCTTTTCATAGATTTTACCAAGGTGTCATATACATAATCTTCCATGTTTTTATGCATCGTGTTGAGAAACTATATATTCATAAATTTGATATGCAGCACCTGCATTATTTAGGCCAAAGGGCATGACATTCCAATAGAATGTTCCCTAGGCACATGTAAATATTGTTTTCTCTTGATCTTCAAGTGCAATTTTGATCTGATTATAGCCAAAAAATCTATCCACAAGAGAGTACATTTCATATCTAGCCATCATGTCCACTATCATGTCAATATTAGGGAGGGATAAATCATCTGTTGGGCATGATTTTTTCAAGTCTCTAAAATCTATGCATACAAAGATTGATTTGTCTGGTTTAGAAATAGGTACAATGTTTGATATCCATTCAGCATAGTTAATTGTGTGGATGAATTCTTCTTTAAGTAACTTTTCCAGCTCAGCCTTAACAAGTAGTGCAATATGAGGATGCATTTTATGAAGTTTTCGCTATATAGGTTTCATTCTAGGAGCAATATAAATATGATGTGTGATAAGATCAGGATCTAAACCTGGAATATAAGAATATTTCCATACAAAGTTGATCTTTTTTTCCTTTAAGAATTCAATAAACTCTTTCAGTTACTCCTCTAATATAGATTGAGCTACATGTACAATGTGAGGAGTTTCCTCTATTCCAATATTCACAGGTTGCATTGGTTCAGTAAGCACTAATGATCATTCCTTAAAGAGACTCAACAAAATGTCAAGTATCTCATCTTTAGGCACCTTAGAGAGGTTTTTCCTGTCAAATACATCTTTTCTTTGTACTATTCTTGGTTATGATATCGCTACAATGTGGTTTTTTCCATCAGAATGCTTGTATCTTTTCATTTTATTTTTCAGACTAAGATACTTAATATCTGCTTCCATCATGTTCACGCTAGGTTATGGAAGATGTTATAGGTTCAAAAACATTGAGATAGAAGTCCTAGGCATAGTCATTGGGAAAAGTAGGAATATTCATGGTTTGGTCTTGCATAGTCTAGTCAATAAGCTCATGCTGCATGAGGGATAAAGATTCAACAAGCTCAAGGGAATTCATGGTATGATCATCATAAACGTGGACCATCAAGTTGAGTTCTAAAATACCACCTTACATAAGTGTGTTTAGACCGTTAAGAGTAATAACATCATCATCAGAGTTCACATTATAATTTTGAACACCTAGCTCATTAGACGTACCTCTAGACCCTTCACCTACCTCAAACCAAGCTACCTATTGATGCACAACATCTATATCCTTGTTAATTGTTTCTTCATACATAGATCCCATTTATATTCATTGGAATTTGTTTCAACATTATCAAACATATCTAAGACATGAATCAAGTCTATTAACTGCCCCCAGTTAGGATTTCTCTATTCCACTTCCTCAAACTCAGAAAGAATGTCATCGATCCCTTTCAAAAAAAATCTAGTCATGTCAGCTTCTTCTGCATCAGGTTGTTCTTGTGAAGTAGAAGCATGTGCTTTAATGGAATTGATCTTTTATTCATTATTGGAGTCTTATTCTACTATATTCACTTGTGGATTCTATCCTCTATCATTTTCAAAGAGACTTAAGACAATAGGAGGAATAGGTTAAGGAAAAACATATTCTTTCGAATTGTCCTCATCAAAGATAGGTTTACTCTCATCTTCTAAAGGATGAGAGTTAATTGTCCTTAGGGTCTCTATATGCTGCATGAATTGGCTCCATTAGAAAAATTTTATTCATCCCTATGTGACCTTTTCCTTTATAGCCCGTGTGTTGCATTAGCTCATATCATTTACCATATGTGCCAGGATAAATCTCGCATGTTTTGATTTGTCTATCTTTATCTTCTCCTCTAAAAAGACATGAAAGAACAACTTTCTCTTCATTCTCATCAACAAGGGAAAACAATGAATGAACAAAAGTACCATCATATATGAACCTTGCCTTTGATTTTGATGGTTCGATAGTTTTGGAAGGTTTTCCAGAGTATCTAGGTGATGGGGGAAGAGATGTCAATGAAAGAATAGGTTGTATCTTATACCCTCCCATTCTAGTATCTGTGATGTTGAGTTTCTTCTCAGAGTATTTTATCATAGCCTTAGGAATTTTAGTTGTTTTCTCCTTAGAAGCTTCTCTATTATA
The DNA here is from genome assembly GCA_018584345.1 of Thuja plicata. Taxonomy (NCBI): domain Eukaryota; kingdom Viridiplantae; phylum Streptophyta; class Pinopsida; order Cupressales; family Cupressaceae; genus Thuja; species Thuja plicata. Next base: position 2,739,855 of record MU226428.1, read on the forward strand.
CTAAACTGTTAAATTTTGGATCAGATTTATATGGCTTTTAATTTTTCTTATATAGCCTCATTATATGTAATATATTTAGTCACAAGATATATATATATATATATATATATATATATATATATATATATTATTACTGATATAATAATATATATAAATATAAATAGATTAATATCTATATTCTACAGATTAGATAAATGAGACTCGCATTGTTTGTTGTATATGCTTAACTTAAATCGATATCAATCTATATTATATCATATATTATTTGATTTATCAACTATAATATACATTATATATGTATATTGATATACATAATAAAATCATTGTTATTATATATATATTAATATGCATATATAATGTAGAATAGTATTATTTCATATTATTTTATAACAATATTATCAATTCAATGAAAATATATATATTAATATAATTTTTCATTATCATCATATATTACTATATTATTTATTTATTTCCTCATAACATTAAGATCATTTTACCTGATCGAAGCTATAAACATCAACACTCCCTCTTAGCTAGGAAAGACAAAATGCACATCAAAATAGATTGTGAAAGTTGATCTCAAATGGATTGCCTCCATCGACGATTCTATCCACCAGCTCTAGTGTGGAATGCCTCCATCGGCGATTTGATCCACAACCTCATGAATGTTTGGTGTAGATTGCCTCCATCAGCAATTTGATCCACAAGCTCTTATGTGGATTGCCTCCATCGACGATTCTATCCACAACTGCATGAGCTTCAATGTGTGGATTGCCTCAATCTGTGATTTGATCCACAAGCTCTCGTGTGGATTGCCTCTATCAGCGATTCAATCCACAAACTCACGAGCTTCAGGGTGTGGATTGCCTTAATCAGTGATTCTATCCACTAGCTCTCATGTGGATTTCCTCTATCGGTGATTCAATCCAAAAAATCATGAGCTTCATGGTGTGTGGATTGCCTCAATCAGTGATTCTATCCACTAGCTCTCATCTGGATTGCCTCTATCAGTGATTCGATCCACAAACTCATGAGCTTTAGGGTGTGGGTTGCCTCAATTGGTGATTCTATCCACTAGCTCTTGTGTGGATTGCCTCTATTGGTGATTCTATCCACAAACTCATGAGATTCAGTGTGTGGATTGCCTCAATCGGTGATTCTATCCACTAGTTCTTGTGTGGATTGCCTCTATCGGCGATTCTATCCACAAACTCACGAGCTTCATTTAAAATTATTTGTCACAGAATATCAAGTCACATGATATTCTCCAAATACTCAGAGTAATGGCTTACCAACATCAAGTCAACATGATGTCCACCAAGTACTCAAAATAATGTCCATAGGTAATGTTCACGTACCATAAGAACATTCACATCTTTTATTATGATCTGTTTCAACCATCACACGATGTCTATCACAAATAGAAGATGTCATCTATCATGATCTGTTTCAGGCATCACACGATGTCTATCACAATAGAAGGTCAATGGTCTGTTTAAGGAACTGGATCCACCATGCAAGAAATCATCTATTGTGATCTATTTCAGCCATCACACGATGTCTATCACAATAGAAGGTCAAGTTATTGTAAGGTCGTCACCTTCCAATAACTTTTAAAAATACAAGTGATAATC
>MU226428.1:2741538-2765136 GCA_018584345.1 Thuja plicata
TAGTTATAAAATAACATTAGTATAATAATCAATAATCATGTCAAATTTACCTCAGAAGTGTTCAGTGAACTCCCTCTCAATCATAAGGTGTCTACTCTTCTAGTTTTCATGATTCCTTTATACTCTTTTGAATGTAGTTGATCAAATTTGGAGAGTTTGGCACGAGCACTTACTCCTTGTCTAAGTTTTTCCCATTAACTATGCTCATCAATTTGCATTAGGTTTATGATGAGTATCCATTGTTGTCTTAAGCTCATTCTTCCTTAATACCAACATCAGTCGAAGTTTCCATGATTCAAAATCGGAGGTACCTTCAAGTCTGTCTTCGAGTCTTAATCCATTTGTCATTCTGTCAATACAAATTTCCAAAAATCTGATCTAGATCTTCCTTCAATCTAATTTGATCTTCCTTCAAGAGGTTAAGCTTTGACGAAGGAACATGGCTCTGATACCATGTTAAATTTTGGATCAGATATATATGGCTTTTCATTTTTATCATATAACCTCAATATATGTAATATATTTAATCACAAGATATATATATTATTACTGATATAATAATAGATATATATAAATAGATTAATATCTATATTCTACAGATTGGATAAATGAGACTCACATTGTTTGTTGTATATGCTTAACTTAAATTGATATCAATCTGTATTATATCATATATTATTTGATTTATCAAGTATAATATACATTGTATATGTATATTGATATATATAATAAAATCATTGTTATTATATATATTAATATGCATAGATAATGTAGAATAGTATTATTTCATATTGTTTTATAACAATATTATCAATTCTATGAAAATATATATATTAATATAATTGTTCATTATCATCATATATTAATATATTATTTATTTATTTCCTCATAACATTAAGATCATTTTATCTGATCGAAGCTATAAACATCAACATAAACAAAGGTGTCAGCAGACTTCCTTAATGCATTGTAGGCATAGCTAGTATTTGTAGGAATACTAACTTCAACTCTATTGTAGGGGAACATTACACATTGATAGGAAATGGATGGAATAACTTGTATCCCATGAATCCACGGTCTTCCTAGCAAAATATTGTATGCTGAAGGAAGCCCAAACACTTGACAGATTACATCTCATTCCATGGGTCCTACCCTAATAAAAATTACCAATAGACCCTTAGAGGATCACTCTTCTTCATCATATGGTTTAATTAGTATCTTCTTTCTAGGATCTATACCATTCTCAAAAATCCCAGTTGTGTGATCAATTTGTAAGTATAAATGTTTAGACCAGTGTCTCCATCTGTGAAAACACGCTTGGCACAGTTCTAATGGATCATGACTTCAATGTGAAATGGTTGGTTATGTGGATGGTTAAGATAATTATCATCTTCTTCAGAGAATGAGAGGAAGTAATGTGAGGTCAGATGACCTAGAATAGATTGATAGTGATCTAATTCTAAATCTTTAGGAACATTTGCAGTTATCAGAGCTTTATCTAAGATCTCTCTGTGAGCAAGAGATATCTTCAATAGTTCAAAGATAGAAATTTGATTATTGGTTCGGTGTAGTTTCTCAACAAAACTATAAACAGTAGTGGATAATGAAACAAATTATTTTGATGTAGATGGTTTCGATGTAGTTGCAGCTAGTTTCTTTCTGTAGATGTAGGTTTTTTTGAAGATGAAGCTTGATTTGAAGGTGAAGAACCAACTCCTTTAAGACTAACCTTTACTTGAGCACGGGTTATGACATTTGTAGACCCAAACTTTTCATCCTTTTTCTTAATTATTATCACATTGCAATCTTCTGAATGCAATTTTTCAAGCATGTTAATGACATTTTCATCATTCGTATAAGTGTAGTTAACTTTAGAACCACTCTTATAATTAGAAGTTTCTTCCTTTTCATAGTTTGGTAAGGGATTTTTAAAGACTTTATGATCAAAATTTGTTGAATGAACACCAACCTTGATTACACCATTGTAAATAGGATCCTGAATGACATGCTTGAGCTTCATACAATTATTATTTTTGTGACCTCCTTTTTGATGGTATTCACAATAATTGTTGTCATTCCACCATTTAGGTTTAACTTCGGGCTCATAAGGTTTTGCATTATTAGGAAATGTGATGATATTTCTGGCTAAAAGAGACTTTAGAGTTGTCTCAAGAGTATCTCCCAAAGGAGTAAAATCTCATTTAGGTATTGGAACCTAGGGTTTTTCTTTCAAGAAGTTTCTTGATTTTTGAAGAGAATTTTTTGTATCATTTTTAGCATCTTTAGTACCTTGGATACCACTGGTCAGATTAAAGACTATTGGCTTTGGTTTGGGATCATCAACATCAACCACCCCATCATTGAAAAAGTTTATTTTCTTATTCCAATGTTTATTTTTATCTTTATTGTTGGAGTTGGAACTAGAACCGTAATTGGTTTCCTTATAAAGAGAAATTTCACCTTTTTTAACAAGTACATCCTCTATCTTCAGGGTACTTTCCACAATCTTGTCAAATGTAGGTAGGCCTTGCATTTAAATGCCATAGTTTAATTTAGAAATTAGAGTGTTGATAAAGATGTCCATTTTCTCAGATTAAGGAATTAGTCATGGATATCGAGAGAATATCTTCCTTCATTGTTGAAGGAAAGTAAGGAATGGTTCTCCCATTTTTTATTTTATTTTAAAGAGCTCTATCATGGTGAGAGGATGTTGAATGTTGTATGGGTATTGTTGGAGAATATCTTGACTAGTTCCTCAAAATTTTTAATTCCCATCTAGGTAGTTTTGAAAACCATTCAATCACTTGGCCATCGAGACATCATGGAAAAAGATGCATAAGATAAGTCTATTAATGCATAAACTCCATATATAGAGAATAGAATTCTCAAACATAGTCTAGAGGATCAAAGTCACCAGTATAGTTATCAAATTTATGAATTTCAACTCTTGAAGGAAATGGAGGCATGTAAAGATCTTTGTCAAACGGAATTGGATGGATCTTGTTAAGAGAGTGCTTCATAGAAGGTTTATCTTTTTCCCTTTTCATTTATTTCATCTCATCTTGTAAAGCTTGCAATTGATTAGTCACAAGTGATAGAGGTGTCTCTTCTTCCTTGGTAATGATATTCTTCACACTATAGTTGGTGGGAAGTTTAGCTTCTTGTTTAGCTAGATCAATACGATATTTCTCATTTTCTTCATTCATGATAATCTTCATCATTTTTAAGAAGACTTTGTCCTTTGGAAATTTATATATATTTTCTTCATCAGGTTTAGACTCACTTGATGAAATTCCACTATCAGTATTATAAGTTCTAAGTTTATCTCGAGAGCAACATCTAGAGATCTCTCTTTCTTGTCTTTCTCTAGACATGTTCAGAATAGACGAGTTAAATTTATTAATAGATGAAAGTATATACAAATTTGGTTCATTTGAAGATTTTGGTTGTTCTTGAAAGAGTGGGTTCAATTTAAAAAGGATGTCAATCATGTGATTGTGATTTTTGACTTGATGAGTACCATAGACTATGTATTTTATGATTCTTTCCTCTTCTCTCTTTATAATGTCTACGAGAGCTCCTGGTTTGGACAAGCATGAACATTTGATGTGACCGAGAGCTAGGAGTGATACATATGTGAAGGCCAAATCAAAGATAGCTAAGTGTTCACTTGTCTTTAGGATAGTTGGAAGATGAGATTCAAGACAATTAGGTAGGGGGTAATCTCACAATAGTGTGTCCGAATTTTTGGGATGAAGGAAATTTGGGTGTGAAAATATTTTTTCAAATTTAACACCTTTGTGTGAAGCAACGTGTTCGTACGAAAGGGGTAGAAGCCTTCACGTGAACCCAATGACATGTGGGTGTTCGCGCAAAGAGACCCCTTCGTGTGAACTACCCTATGTGGGGTGTTCGTGTGAAGACCCCTTTCGTGGAAACACCCCTTTGGACAGATTTTTAATATATTTCCGGTGGCCTATTTCATTTTCACATTTAACTGTTAGAGATTTTGTGGACCCAGGGCTTACAACGAAGCAGTGATGTCCAGTGAAACATCATCACATCCAGAGGTTTTTCAACCTCTTTTGATTGTCATTAGCATCAGGTAAACAAAAATTTCTATTTTGTACTTTTTTTATTGTAATTTATATATTTTATATTATTTTTTGTTTTTTGTTTTTAAAAAAACATTAGTTTAAAAAAAAGATTATTTTTATGATAATGTTAGAAAACCATAGAAGAAATGTAAGAAAATATTAGAAAACATTTAGAAAACATTAGAAAACTGTAGTAGAAATGTCAGAAAATGTTAGAAATGTTTTTAAATTGTTTTTAGTTAGTTACATTAGGAATCTCTCTCTCTCTCTCTCTCTCTCTCTCTCTCTCTCTCTCTCTCTCTCTCTAAATTATGTATATGTTAGAGTTATGTATAAATGTTATTCATGTACAGTTAGATGTTAAAATATTGTCCTAGGACCCCTTAGTACATCCTAACACCCTTTAAGACACTTATATCCCCTTGAGACACCTAGGGACCCTTATTAGAATCTCTATTCCTTAATAACCCTTATTGTGACAAAAACTCTTTAAGAACCCCTAGGACCCTTTAAGACACATAGGACCCCTTATTAGGACCATTTATGACATAAGATTCCTTAGCATGTTAAAATTTTATCTGAGAACCCCTTAGTACTTCCTATGATCCTTTAAGACACCTAGGACCTCTTATTAACCTTGTGAGATAAGATTCCTTAACCAAACTTATTGTGTCATAATATTTGATAAGATTCCCTAAGAACCCTTAGTACGACCTATTATGACCTATGGCCCCTTAAGATGACCTATTAGAACATATGACCCATTAAACCTTATTGTGTCATAAGATTTGATAAGATTTCATTATTACATGTTTAATATTTGTAGTTTACGATTGGAGACATATATTTATATGCTCTCCAGACCTAGACATAGATGATTTATGTGTTAAACATTTATGGTTGACAAATCTCTAGATGATTTATAATTTGACATTATATAGATGTATGATTGGCTTCCATATGATTTATACATGTGTTTATGTTTGAAATGTATAGATATAGATAGACATGTTTATGTGTTTATGATTTGATTAGGATATATAAAAATACATGTAGATGGTTTCATTAGATTAGATGAATTAATTTGATAGTTGATTAGATGAGTATACATGTACAAATGATTTTATTTGATTAAATGATGTGATATAAGATGATTATACATATGTATATGATTTGATTCTAGTTGATTATATATAGATATCAATTTGATTCAGATCTAGATTCTTTGATTTGATAGATTATGTATACATAATCAAGTAACACATTTTTAATCAAGTAATATAGTTCAAGTACATTAAAGCATACCTAAAGTTATATATTAAAACCATTTACAATAAGTAATCTAGACTAATATTTCATAAGTAATCTAACTAATTTCATCGATTTAATGTTCAATTTAATGTTATAAATAATCTAACTAATATCATCCATTTAGTGTTCACTAATGTCATAAGTAATCTATCTAATGGACCATAAGTATTCTAAGTAATCTAGAACTAATATCATTAGTAACCTAACTAATGTCTTAAGGGGGGTCTTAACGGTATGTCTTAAGGGGATATTTAATTAATAAATAATCTAATGTTAATATCATAAAAAATAACACTAATATGTAACTAATGGACTATAAGTAATCTATGTAATCTAGAACTAACATGTCATAAGTAATATAACTAATGCCATTAGTATCCTAACTAATGTATTAAGGGGAGGTCTTTAGGGGATGTCTTAAGGGGATGTTTAACTAATAAGTAATCTAATTAATATCATAAAAAATAACAAGTTAATATGTAACTAATGGAACATAAGTAATCTAAGTAACATCATCCATTTAGCACATTCACTTTAACAAACATAAAAACATTTATATAACTACATATACAAAAATCATTGAACCATCAAAGCATACATAAGAACATACATATAAAACCATATGTATAAAAGCATACATAGTTCTATATATTAAAACCATTCAACCATAAAAACATATATAAAAGAATTGAACTGTGTAAAAGTATATAATCAGAGTCTTATTAATAAATAAATAAAATATAATCTATCATATGTTTAAATATATCAACAAATTATAGTCCATTTAATCTTGAGATATCAAGTAGGTCCTAGCACATGAAATATGTATGTACAATTCTTTCTAGACCAACTCAAGTGGTTCATACCTTTCATGGAGAACATGTAATATTCTCTTAGGATCCTCACTCTCTAGTCTCCACTTATGACGTCCACATTCAGATTTAACTGGGTGTAGACAAAGGGAGGTGGCCACTATTAGGTGGCTATATTGAAAAACCTTATTGTTTGGTTGGTAATCAACAAAGTGAATACCATGTTGAGTTACTTTGTTTTTCTTGAAATATGTTCCCTCTTAAATAACTGAACCTACAGGTCAAATTTATTAACAATATAAATTTAAATAAAATAATTTAAATTAAAATTTTGAAATTTTAAGTTTACAAAATGAACAATCTATTGATGTAAAGCATGGAAACCTATGGGGAAAAAAATTTCATCGCTTTCTTCAGGTTCAATTAAATTCATCCTCTTTGCAGTACAACATAATAAATAGTAACTCCTACATTTCCATGCTCAACAATCACAGAAAAGACATCTCCCACACAACAAATTTATACACATGTGAGATCTTAAAATTTACTTATTTCAATCAATCAATCAATCTATCTATCTATCTATCTATCTATCTATCTATCTATCTATACATGCAACTCAATGTCATATAATGTGAAACTCAATTCACTATACTTACCATTTTTTACAAATCCTGAGATATGATCGTGATCAGTAGAAATCAAAGGAGCATCATCAAAGTTTTCATCTTCATCTCTATCAAATATATCAGTAACAAATAGTGGCACAAGATTCCACAAACCTACGTATCTATGTTCCTGATTGATGCATACCTCATAATTTTTAGCAATGCAGTGATAACAAAAGCGCGAGTAGTCCCTAATTTGTTCAACGTCTAATTGTGACAATTCATAGTCATAACTAAATGCAAAGATCATGTATTTTGTATCCTCTTGCAACCATGCATAATTTTTATATCCACACCTAAACATTCATATATAATGTTGTATAAAAAGGGGACTAATATGAATTTGATTTTATAAATTTGATTCAAGAATGTAAAATTTAAACATGAATAAATATTTATCACACATTCATAATTTAAAAATGTGTGAATACCTTTTATCTCCCAAAATTATCTATGTGGTACCGCTTGAGTCATTCCTAATGATGTGTCGTCCTCATTTGGTGTGAAACGTGTCTTGCACCATTCAATAACATCATGTGCATTTTTTTTATACAAACTCCCTCATAATTCATTTGATACTTTTGTAGAGCACGTTTGATGCAAGCTCCAACACCGTCATGTTCACCTTTTCCATGTCCACTCTTAAAGAAACTCCAAACATGTGGTATATTTTCAGTATGATGATATCTATATAGTGCATAAAATGTTCTAGATGATTTGAATTATGCAGCACATCCATATGACCATACATAATTTTTAACAATTTTTATTCCTCTTTCTTTCGCATTTGCAAAAATATCTTGAAGCAATGTTCTACATAATAAATGTCATGCTCTTTATCATCATGTACATAAAAATGATGTTCCTTCTTGATTACTTGTGCTTCAAATGTTCTCTCAATACCATCCAATTCTAATTGTGCATGCTGATAACACACATGTACCATAATAGTAATCTTCTTTGAAAAATAGTATTCTGATTGAATTGCCTTTTGATGAACAAAGGAATAGTTTTCAGCCAAATCTACAACTGATAGAATTGTTTCGAGTGTGAAATTGTCTCTTAGTGTTTGGAATTGTTGTGCTTGGCACTCTGCAAAAAAAAAATGATGAATGTAGGGTTGAATCAATTTTTTAAATTTGTGCATAAATACTGTAGTAGTTATCTCCTCTTCAACATATTCTAACCTTTTCAATTCTTTCCCAAATTTTGTTTCATTCTTCACATATTTGTAACACTTGCATTTTACCATCTTTGTTACATCAATGTTTTCATTTTTTAAAGGAAAAAAGAGCCAAATTAGGAAATGTTTCACATATTCCTTTTATGGAATTTATTTGACCAGCTGCATCAACTCTTTTGTCACATAAAATGGATCAGATGAACTCACTTTGTCTAGTAGGAGGAGCATATTCAAAACAATAAGTGTCTTCTACAAGCTTTTAAAAAACCTAATAGTGGAGATCAAATTCAATATGATAACGACAACAAGTTTAAATCACTTTGTTTGTCCTGACATAATATGGCTTCAATCTTTCAAACAATATTTTCCCAATCTTTATGTTAGGATTTGAACTACAAAATAGCACATACACTTCATATTGCATTTTGTCTAACCAATATTTTGTATGATGTTCATATTGACTAGCTATAATTCTATGTCTGATAACATCTCTACTATTTGATGAAGGACGAGTATTATCATTCCAAAATAATGTGACCAAATTATTAATTCCTTCATCAATCCTATCAGAATGAGGATCTCCACACATGATTTCCCAATTTTCTTCTAAGATGTTGTCATCCAAAATCATTCTCATATTAACATATCGTGATATTATTTTCATACTAAAACCAATCTGGAAAGAAACGCAGGATAATTGTCTATTTCAAAGCATAGTGTTACCTATAATGAATGTCAACATAACTATTCTTGTAATGGTCTTATCTTTAGTTCAAGATCACTACCCTACCTGGTTCAAACCTTTCCTGAGGTTTTAAATCATATCATTTTGCATGTTAACAACATTTCTCTTCTTTGATGTTGTGTCTATACCCAATAATTTTAATGCCTCTTCCAAATTTTTGTTTATAAGTACAATTGAAAGCAATTGGGATTGTTCAAGTGTTTCAAAATTATCAAATTTATCCAATATTTATCTTTCTAGCATCTTCATTGACCTCTTCTTAGCAAGACTTAAGGGTTGAACATTAGCAAGTGATCTCAAATTCTTCACATCCATTGTAAGTAAATGATCTAAGTTTCTATAATTAATATTTCTCTCTACAGTTTGAGATAGATCTACAAGTTCATCCATACCAGTGGGAGCATGTGATCTTGACCCTTCTCAAACATCCATTGCTTGAGGTTCTATAGGGAGTAATCCTGACCCTTCTTCAATGTGGATTTGTTCAACTTGACTTGACTCTCATACTTGAGCTTCTCCATCACCTTGACCATGTTGATTGTGAGCTACATGCACAAAAATGAATCAAATTAGAGAAAAATAGAGCACAAGTCCATAAAATTTGGAACGTAAAATTAGAGTTCTAGGTCCATACCTTCTTTAGTTTTATAATAATATGCCAATGCAAATTCATGATTTATTTATTTGATACTAGGTGACCTTCTTCTTGCAAATTTACTTTGCCTTCTCTTCTTGTTCCCCATTTCTTCTCTCCAACAAAATGTCTTCCAAAAAATCAGCACTAGTAATTCTCTGAGCTTCAAAAAAATGTCTTAGAAAAAATCACCTTGATAGTAATTCTCCTCTCCAAAATTATGCCTTTGAAAAAAACACCAATAGAAATTCTTTTCCAAAAATATCTTTGAAAAAATCAAATCAATAGAAAAAAAAGGAAAATTAGATTGATTGCAATTATGTGAAAAATAAAAAATAAAACATTTACTTTTATACCATACAAAATAAAAAAGCATAACTAGCCAACCTAGTTCGGGAGAACTAGGTTGGGTAAAAGTCCAATGGGATTTTTCCTATCGTACTTTTCCTAGGGGATCTTCGCGCGAAGAACGCTTCAGAAGAAGACTTGAGAAACCTTTGTGTGACGACCCCAAATTTGAAGTTTTCCCCAGGAGACAAAACAAATATAAAAAATGGTCTTTCAAGGCCGGAAACAAGGACCAAACAAGATGATTTTCTTAAACAAAAAAGCTAGATGATGCTACTTGGAGCAAGCTTTCTAATGACTACAATTTTAATACATATTGAGTTCATTGTCACTTTCAAATTTTAATTTAATTAAACATGGGTTGTTTGGTCATTGAGTAACCTATCTCTTCGAGGATTAGAGAAAAATAGTAACTTACAAAAAAAAAATTATGAAAAATATGTAGGAAAAGAGCATTTGTGTTACCCTTCTATCAAAAAATAAAAAATAAATTTTGATATATACAAATCAAGTCAGAGTGATCCAAAAGAACGTATGTCTAAATTATAGTTATTGTCACTTTAGAACTTAATAAACTATGAAATATTCAATCAAAATGAATAAAACCAATTGCATCCATTAGATATTGCAGTTAAAAATATAACCTTGAAAGAATTACATCATTATCATTTTTGAAAAAAAAGTTATATTGATCCAAGTGACAGTCTCTCCTTATGAACACTGATTTTTCACACAAACCATTTTTCAAAGGAGAAGGAAAAATGGATTCAAATCAATTTTAATTGTTTAAAAAATATATATAGAAAATAGAAAGAAAATTATAAAAGACTCTAGTTTACATAACCTTCAAATTCCTAATAGTTTTGCAGAAATAGGTGTTCGAAAGTGATTTTTTTTCTTTTCAGAATGCTATCTGGGTGATACCACAATAGTGGGTTACACTTTTTTGCCTAAACGAACATTGAAGTCTACATTTTGAGAAAAACTTTAACATTCGGATGCATATTGTCGTTAAAATGTTTGAAATCGGAAGATGAAGTAAAATAGAGTCTTTCAGGATTTTCTCTCTAGATTCTAAAAATATTTTTTTTAATTTTTTTTGAATTTATTTTAATGGTTTTTTTTCTCCCACTAAAACTGCTATGTTGCTGAAAACGTCATTTTGAAAAAGCTACAATGACTTCGTACAACATAACTTTTTTTCTAAAATAGATATCAATGCGCTTCTTTCAAATTTGGTTTTGTAACATCCATACGGAGGGCATACAATTGGTTTGACGACATTATCATGATTATTGCATATTTTATGAATGTTTGAAGTAGAGTCAACTATAATTTTGACATACCTTGACTACGTAGCTGATAACTTGTGTATTTATTGAAATTAAATTTTTTTTTTGATAGAAAGAAGACTCGAAGCTGAAAGGCACTGTTATTTTTAATTTTTTTTTCTATTTTCTACTATTTTTCATTGAACGTTAAACCTGGAAGTTTATATTTGATAAAAAACCTACATTCGATGCATGACAAAATACATAGACCTAATTAATTCAAAATTTGTCAAATCTATATTCGTTAGAAAGCTCCATCAGAGTACTTGTGCGATGCAAAAGGAGGTATCCCCATTCTTCCATTTAAGCCCCATGCTTGAGCCCCGAAGCCATGAAAATTGCATATTGCTATTAGCCTTTGCAGATGGCCTCAATTTTGGGGGTTTCAATATAAAGTACTTTCGATAGAAAGTAGTTTCGATCGAAACTACTTTCTATCGAAAGTACTTTCTTAGTTTAACATGCATATGGGTAAAAATCATAGAAAAATTTTTACTAGTTAGTTTCGATCGAAACTAAGCAAAAAGGGTAGTTTTGATCGAAACTAAGAATGTTTCGATCGAAACAATCAGGTACTTTCTATCGAAAGTACTTGACTAAATCATCTCCCTCGTGGATTTCATGAGGAATTCCTTCCTCCAAAAAAGTGTAACCTACTATTGTGGGATCACCCATCTCAGTGTCAAAGTTGGCCAAAAAGTGGGACATAATATTGTGGGACCAACCTAGGAGGTATTGAATTACCCTGAATCAAATCAGAGTCAAGGTTAACTAGCATTCCTGCCTCAAGTTTGATCGACAAAGAATGATTGACAGATTAAAATGATTGATGTTTGATTTAAATACAAGATAAGGTCACTCATAGATTAGGATAAGATTACCAAATCTGGTATCACTATAGCAGGGGTACACTATCAAACACTATGCTTGAGGTAATAAAAGTCAAATATAAGCTCAATGTCTGATATAAATCGATCATAGGACTGATCAGGGAGAGACAAGAGTTGTATGTAAATCTTAGAAATAGGTCAAATAATCTCTCTAGATTCAAAAATACACTCGCCCATACGACAGAATGCAGACTCGTACGAAAAAATATTTATAGCCATATGATAAACATGAAAACTCGCATGAGATGATTCTAGGAATTGTCAAATGTGATAAAAATGGGTAGTAAAAAACATTAACTCGTATGACAATTTCATTAAATGATATGAAAATTCTCATCGGCCCATACGACAAAGTGTGCAATAAGAGTCCTAAAATTATGGCTCATATGACACACAATCAGGGACCGTATGAATTTGTGCAGGATAGAGGGTTTTGCCACTGAGTTTGATTGTTTTGATCATTTTCTCTTTCAAGTTAATTTTCCAGTGTTTAGGTGGTTTAGTGATAACAAACACAGTAGAAACACATTATTAGGGGAATCCAAACACAAGTTATCCTAGGAATTTGGAATATGAAGAAAACCCTTGTTTGGTAACTTAGGTACACAGCAAATAGCTAATCAAAATACGATCGTTGACTATCACGCAATGGATATTCAACGCTCTATTAGCCAACTCCAAATGATAATGGGAGCATGATATAGAAAGTTTCTCGAGGGATTTACTATCTCCCTTGCAGAAAGACTATCAACCTTTTAGAGGTGAACTGAGTAAATTCTATTTGTAGGGTTTGTAATCAGAGCATCCATTTGTAGCTATCCCATGCAGTCCTGCAAGAAGGATAGAGGCCTATAGCCCTATAAGTACTTAGATAATGCATTCTTGCATGTAGGATAGAGGCCTCTCTGCCCTACGCATATCAAAGCATATTCCACCATAGTCCCACAAAATGGATTGAGGCATATAGCCCTATAAGTACTTAGATAATGCAATCCCACAAGTAGGATTGAGTCCTCTCAACCCTAAACATATCAAAATCATATTGAATAAAAATAACTATGTTCTCCAAGACTTTAATCTCAAGGATACGTTTGATTATAGTCGGTTGGAAGGGCCAGGTTCGCCTGTTCCCACTTGAGTCATTCAAGTGAGATTTTTCCCTCAATGACAGGCTATCACAAAAGTACACATTCGACAAACATAAAAGTGTCAAGGGTCTATATTTATGATTGTCTATGCAGACAAGAGCATACTCTCCCACCTGTACACTTTTTGCGGACAGATCATGGACACAAATTACTTGATTTATTTTTAATGATCAATATGATTTTTTTGCACTTTCGATTATCTATAGAGACAAGAGCATAATCCCCTAACACCAAATTAAACACCAAAATTAAACCTATTAAGATGCCTAAGAAAATCAATTAAGAAGACATGCTTTTTATTTGTATCTCCTTAGGCAATCTACAAAACCAATTCATTAGTAGTTTGTTCAAGTGTTTACAAATATAGTTTTTGACAGGTGTATCTTAGACAAATATTCTGCACAACCAATAACTGTTCAAGAATGAACTTGCAAATTAATTAAAATTGGAACTTCACCTTCATTTTTTTTTCTTTTGACCTTGTCGCAAAGATCCAACTTTTAGATATATTTTTTTCCCAAAAGGAAAGAAATGGAAACACATAACCCCTTATAAAAATTAGAAAGTTTTCCAAAAATATAAGAATTTTAAAAAAAATCCCTTCATTTGTGCCCTAGGGACCCGATTTATCAAAATAGACTAGTTTTCAAAGATCTATTTATTTTGTCTATTAGCTTTAATAAAAATTAAAAATATAGAGAAGACACCCCCTTTATAATTTCAATAGATTTCCGAAAATATGAATTGTGCATAAAAATTCATCCATTTGTGCCTATAATTTTTTTATGAAAAATCATAATGTTTTTTTACAAATCGCAGATACATTATAATAAAAATCTAAATGGTTTATTGTAGGCTCCTGATATCAACCCAGACCTACGATAAAAATTGCATAGAAAAATTCAAAGCCTTTGAGAAGATATGATCAAATCTTTGAAAACATTGCACGCACAAAGATCTATTTGTTTCGGCCATTTTTGTTTATCCAAATTAAAATAACAAAGAATAGACCCCCTCTAAAATTTTAATACATTTCCAGAAATGTAAGATTTGTAGAAAAAATCTCTGATTTGCATCCAAAATTATTATATTTTATGAAAAGAAAATTATAAATCACAGAAAAGTGATAAGAAAATATGAATTTGTTACTATAGGCTCCTGATAACAACCCCAACCTGCAATAAAAATTTCATATAAAAATTGTAGGTCATTTAGGAGATATAACAAAATATTTGAAAACCTGTAGGTAAAAACAAACCAGTAAAGGAAACTCAATGATTGAAAATTTGAGAATGTGAGGCCAAAAATTGATGTCTAGCCTCACGGTGGGTGCCAAGAATGTGTGTAGGAAATTTGTACACCTGTTTGTCACAAACACTCAAAAGATGATTACATTCATGGTTAGATAAATTAGATCAAATAATGACATATAAACCATAATAAATCGATCTATTGCCTCTTAAATGATGTGAGTATGATTGCTCTTAGATTTTTCAAGCATTGCAGGTGACTTGACTACACCAAGACGGAGGATTTAAAAATGACTGCATGATTAATCTATATTTTGTAATTTTTAATGCAAATATGATGAAGACTATTGTAAAATGATGTAAAACAATAAGCAAACTAGGCTAGATAAAATCCACAATTTAATGATAAAATCTAATATACAAGATAAACGTTAAGCTAGAATAATTTGATGCACAATTAATCAAGAACAAACTAGCATGATAACAATACTCTTTAATTGCAATATACTCATAGATGATTGTATATATGTATGCTTGATGTGTGATGTGAGAGGTGAGAACTTGATTTTATAGCAAACTCTGATAAAAGCGATGGTTGAGATTGATTGAGAAAGAGTAGTCAAGATTCTCCTAGAATTAGCACAATCCATGCGAGTTTGAGTTGATTGGTTACTTTATTGAGTGAATTATTGAGATAAGCTTTTGTTGAATTTTTTTCTGTTTGATTTATTCAGCTTTCCTTTTTCAACTCCAGATTTGATTTTTGATTTGTTCAGCTTTCCCTTTTTCACAAATTTTTATTATTTATCTCAAATAAATCCCCCCTTTTATGATTTAATGACAAATTAATTTATTTAATAAATATGCTAGGATATTTAATAAATAAATATGATTAAACTTATTTAATTGTCAGATAAAGTTGATATTTGGGATTTTGATTGATTTAGTGATTAAATACAACCTAGTGACCAAATCAGGTTGATTTGATGAACTGAAATTACCTTTGGTTAGGCCTTTGATGATTAAAGATCGGTTAATCGAGATAAGGGGCCTATAGTCTAGAAGACCCTTTTTAGGTGATTGCACAAACCTATTGGAACACAATCACAAAAAGCTTGTGTCTACAACAAGGAGTTATGGGTGATAGAATACTTGTTGATTCTATAATTTTGTTCAAATCCTTAGCTTAAGTATTGTGTCAACTAGATGTATAATAGAACTTGAACGCATAGTTTGAGCCCTTATCTTACCTTAGTTACATTCTTCTTATTCACACGTTGAATAATAAAATTATTTTAAAAGTACTTTTAGTAATTTTATTTAGTAAAGCATAAAGAAATTTAATACTTTATGTATTGAAGTATATAGTTATTTTATTAGGACCATTCTCTACGATTAAATACACAGAGCAATTTACAAAAGTAAAAAGTATAATATTTTTTTTTCTATATATTTTATTATTAAGTTTGAGTATTGTAGCCTATATATCTCTTTTGTTTTATCTTTTTATTATTTTAGTAATTCAATAATTTTTGTTAACATGTTGACATCATTACACATCACCCATTGCTACCACTATAAGTAATGCATCTTAATGTGATAATAAAATTAAATAGGAAATATCAATATTCTTCAAATGTATGAATTTTTATTTGAAAAATATATTGTTCTATCATGTATGTTGCATGGATTCATCATATAATTGCATGTACTATTATGAGTTTTAATTTCATATGTTTCTCATTTATATTTCAAGGATTTGTATAAGAATATAATATATGAATGAAAAGTGATGTTCGTAGAGTCATTTAAACGAGCGAATCATGCCTAA
Source organism: Thuja plicata (assembly GCA_018584345.1). Taxonomy (NCBI): domain Eukaryota; kingdom Viridiplantae; phylum Streptophyta; class Pinopsida; order Cupressales; family Cupressaceae; genus Thuja; species Thuja plicata. The sequence continues at coordinate 2,757,787 of MU226428.1, forward strand.
GAGATGAATCATTATAAAAACTTGGACATATTTTTCTTTCATGCATGACCAATCAATGGATGTTTCATTTTAAACATAGATTTTTGTGATCCATTACTCATAATGTATGTGTTGATGAAGAATGAATTAAAGAAGTATGGATCAACCCCAAGTAATCGTCACATATCTCGTACACTATAAAAGCACCTCTTGTATGAAAATGAGTTAGAGAGCTCTACAATGCACAAGGCACAATATTTGTTGAAGGTTTGCCACAAGCTAAGTGGGTTTTGATTATGACAAAATCTTCATTGCAACATATACGCTTGAGTTAGAATGCTACTAAGGTTATGATGTCCCATTAATTTTTCTTTCTTGATCCTTGTGAACATTATCTATAAATAATGAGTGTTAAGTGGAACATTCAAGATTGTGATTTGGGATTCACAAGATATAACCGTATGGAAATACTGATGACATTAATTTTTCCATTAGTACACTTAGTGAAAAACATTGACAGAGATCATCGGTACAAGCATTACCGGCGGACTACAAGCATTACCAGCAAACAACAAGCATACCCGACGGGACACAAAGGTCATGAAAAATGCTAAGTATGGAATTGACTGACGAACATTGAAAAGTGTTGCACCGACGAAGTGAAAAGGACATCACCAATGACACAATTTTGAGAACAAAACTGATGGAACAGAAAAGGCATACCCGACGACCAGTTCAAGAAAGGAACACCGACGACAAATAAAACTGACTGTCAGAACCGACAGTCAGTTAGAGAACCCACAAATAGTGGATCTGAGTTTTACACGTCAGATAAAGCAATGTAATTCTATTTATAGAGTTTTAATTTGTTTTAAATCATAACTTGAGGGTCAAGCAAGCTTTATGTAAATGTTTTAAAGCATCCTAAAAGATCTAAAACATATCTAACTAAAGATCAAGGTCAAGTTGTAAACCTTGGATCTAGAGTTAACTTGCGAAGTGTGAATCAAGAATTGAGCAAAAATCTAGTATAAATAGATGTTCAAATCAATTGTGAGTTATGAATTAATTATGGTTGATAGCCACAAAGAGCATCTAAGGAGCAGAAGGCAGAATTTATGCAAAGTTCATAAACATATCACATCAGTTGTCAAGAACACACAGAGGCTACCGACGAGCAGACAAAGGTATTATTCAATCATGGAAGGATGATTACTTATATGTAGGAAGCTTTATTAGATCTGTTATCAACATTAGAGATTGCATACATCATCAGATCAAAGACTTATCTAGTTGCATTCTAACAAGTGCAACACATCTAAAATCCTTTGTAGAAGGTGGACTTAACCGTTCTTTACAAATCTCTTAACAGAGTGCACACTTAACAGTGTTGCTAAAGCCTCAAACGAAGTAGATCTTGACAGGTCTCCACTGTAATACTCTTAACAGGGTAGGTCATCAGAAGTGACCAATTGTAAGCCTTATCCGGCCCTTTCTTATCTGCAGATAGTGAAGTCTTGTGGGTAACAATCCCCACCGCAATTTTTACTTCCTAACAAGAGTTTTCTGCGATATCATATCTTGTGTTATGTGTTATCTATTTTCATGAATGTTTCTTTTATGGTTACATATTAAAAAACTTATGATATGATTGCATATTCATAAAGAAAGATGAACATTTAGATAAGATAATTTACAAACTGATGATTAAGGGTTAATGGGCTAACCAAAGAAAAGTTTTAGAGGTACTGATTCACCCCTCCCCTCTCAGTACATCATTCCAATATAATTCCAACAAATACGTGACTTCTTATGAAGTTCTCGTGCTTCACCCCTACGACTACCACCTATATGAAATGACTCTAATTATATTCAAGGTCATAAGAGATAAATTCTTGTAAGCTATTAATTTTCAAATATAAATATATAAAAATTAACTAGAAACTATAAAATGATACTCAATAAATAGTCACTAAATTTGATACACTATAAAAACATCACTTATATAAAAATGAAATGAATTGATTAGAAAGGTTTACCTACACATTATTTAGTGTATGAAACAACACCACTAGAATACTTTAAAATGAATAATTTTACAAACCAATTATATTTAATTGGGATGAAAACTTATAATTAAATCCGCTCAGAACCAGAGTTTCCCCATCTTGCCACCTATTGTCGACGAGAACTCAATTTTCTTCCTACACAAAGTCGGTCAATACTTTAAATATTCTCTTCAAGTTTCAATAACAGTTGAAGGTGGTGGTGTCACTATAAAAGTTTTAAAGTTTCAAAACATAATAATATAATTCTAAATTTATTAATAAAATATGACTATTCTAAAAATCGCAATCAAAATCATTACTGGTAGAGGTCCCGGTTCCTTGTGACTGCGACATCTACAATTTTCTATATTTATTGTAAGCTAATGATGGACTTCAAAATTCATCGGGTCGAATAAACAAAGGCTTTTCCAAGCACGCATACAATTTGGATGGTGGATCGAATATACAAAAACTGTCCCGTCTAAATAGAACGGATACAAAGTTTTACAGTAACAAATGTATGAATGATTGTATTTGTAACCACGACCATTTTCTCTATTCTCATGCCCATTTGACATTTATTTTAATCTAGCCAAGAATAAGATCGATAAGTGGAGAGACAGAAAAGAGTGGACGAAATGTTGGAATCCTCATTTTAAGGCACAAGTGTCTCTGGATAATTTTAAACAATAACTGGTAATAATAATTGCACGAGATGGCGTAAACGTAATCGGAAATAGAAATTTCTGAATCTTTTATTCGTCCGTCAGGTGTGTAGTTTCATTATTCCTTATGTGGTAATGTTTTAGTGAGGTATTACGCTGTAATTTTGTCTGTTTTCGGGAGTAAATCTCGGCTTTTGGAGAGAAATTGATGTATTCGCCATTGAATGTATCAAATGCCCTGTCATATCAAGTAATGCCACTCAGAAAAACAGGGTGAAGAATATTTTTATTTAGGCGTATAACAAACTTGATTTCGTTTCTGTATAGGTACGGTTATAAGAATTATTTTATGTGCATATTAAGGAGACGTTTTAAATGTTTTTCCTGTGTTAGAGTAATTTTTTAATATTAATGAGATATTTCCAATGTTTATCGATTGATTCAGAGTTCATGGCCGTAACTGTATATTTTAAACAAGTATAGAAACAAAATAAAATAGGAAATCAATAACAAAACAAGAGACAATTTTATAGTGATTCGACAATTGCCTACGTCTATTTTCAAACAGAAAATCAATCTATTATTCAATTGCCTACGTCCCAACAGTAATTCACCAGTGATTGGCCTGTTTTTAAATTTCAAGCTGTAATGTACAGCCTTAAAAACATGTTAGGCCATATAATAAGGTCTGTTAATACTGTTTGGTTTCAAATTATTATCGATTTTCAAATATATTTTTAAAACTTTATTTTTTTTTCAAACTTTACTATATTATTAGCAAAATGTTTCGCATCAATGTTATGTAAGAGGATAAATGTCAAGGTCTAAGAAAAAATATCCCTGTAAAATTTATAGCTATATCTGCAAAAGCATCAGTTAGGAATAAAAAACAAAGTTTGTAGAAATAAAAATACTAACTTTAAAGTATCGTAATGACTAAACTTTAAACTATCGTAATGACTAAAATCACAATGAACACCATAAAGGAGAACTACTATTCAAAATTGAATTATGGTGAAGATCTTTAGTACAAGAGAACAATTGTCTTTCACAATGGTCTGAAACATGCAAAGTGGATACCCTTATTGACAGAGGTAGATCAGGTTGTAGATCCATTATTCATGGAGGCAACTTAAAGTTGTAGTGCAGATCCATTATTCGAGGTCATTGGAAAATTCTGCTAGCACCTCAGTCCCTCCCCTGACATAAGTCTAACTAATGCGACACACTTAATGGAAGGAAAGAGTAAAGAGAGAAAATCTAGTGGGAACAACCACTACCCCCCGTTCAAAAAATGAGAGATGCAACTATATGAAATGCATAAGAACATCCTTTAAGACACAAGCAAAGTGTGGATAGTTGTCAAATGATAACTACCATAGAGTTGAATGAAGAACCTCCTTGGAAACCAAGATGATTATCAAGATCAATTTGCGTGAGTGCCCCCGATGACACTACCTAAACAATGAACATATGACAAACAAAGACAAAATGTTTGTCAGTTGAAGATACAAAAGATAATTATCTACATGAGTGCCCCCAATGAGACTACTCAAACAATGAATAGCTAATAAACAAAGGAAAACGATTTGTTGGTCAAAGATGCAAATGGTACATGACTTTGTATGAGTGACCCCAACAACACTAGTCAACATGCAAGAACAAACTGCTAGTTGAAAATAAAAGTGCCAATAGTCTAAAGAATTGATCAACTTCAGAACTAAGGAAGCATTAGCAAGAAGAGTAGAAACCTCCCTATAATGCTGACAAAAGAGAGGCATGGTAGATCCACTGATAATGTGTGTCTCTAAGGAGAAGATGAAGGAAATGCCTATGCAGAAAGAGCATGACCTTGGTCTTTCTGTGATGAAGAAGACATAAGGTTTGAAATATGATGTTGTTGCATGACCCCCCTAAAGCCTCTAGTTCATCCAACACTTGTTGACTACATGTCCAACCTTTCCAAAAACATTGTAGGACTCACATGACTTCTAATTTGTCTTGGATTGTTGACTAGATTGTGAATTGTTCTTCTAACTTGTATGCATAACAAGTGCATGAGTTTTGGAACTTTTTAAATTACCCATCTGTATGAGCAAGTATCCTACTCATGTATTAGAGACTCAATAAAAGCATCGAGAGTGGGCATCTTCCAACTTTCTCATGTTGTAAGCTTGACTCTGTAAAAACTAGAAACACATAAAACATATTATGGAATCAATTTTGACCAAATAGCCAAGAATTAATTAATTTTCTTGCATTTATGTTTTGATTCCACATTCTTTCAGCTAAAGTAATAAGGACTTTAGATTTTTGAAGAATTCTTGGATATTTTTAAAACTACTTGGATATGATGAGTTGAGCTCATTTTCAAGGACGTGACACCACATCTCATCTTGATTCCCAACAAGAGTCTCTGATCTAGTCCAAACTTGGTTTGAATTTGTGTATACTTTGACATGAAACAACAAATCTGGAGACATGGATAAGTGTAGAAGACCAAAAACCTCATCTATGCGGTTGAAATATTTAGATTTTTCAACTATAGAATTTGGTTCAATCTATGTTGCCACAACTATTTGTTACAAATCTTTACTCCTCAGTTGAGGCAAAATCTTTGGCTTCCATTCAAAATAATTGTATGGTTTTAGAATGGCAGAGGCTAGAAATTCCATTGTTGTAATCTTTAGTTTCTACGAAAGAAAAATCTTATACTTCTTTTCCAAGTTCCTTTTATGATACCATGCAAAATTTGCAGCTATAGCTACACAAAGATCTAACTAGAAATTAAAAAAAAAGCTAAGAGAAATACAAATACAAATAGAAAATAGACTATAAAAATAAAAAATTAAATCTCTCTTTAATTACATAGTCCAAAAAATATGTTTTATACAAACTTTAAAATACCATAATGACTAACATTATGGTGAATACCACAAAGTAGAACTTCTATTCAAACTTGAATTATGGTGAAGATAGTGAAGATATTTAATTAGAGATATCACACAATATAACAATCATCATTCCTAACACTGATTGAAACATGCAATCACTGATTGAAACATGCAAAGTGGATACCCTTATTCACGAAGGTAGATCAAGTTGTAAACTCATTATTCACGGAGGCAACTTAAAGTAGGAGTCCATATCCACTATTTACGAAGGCGATTAGAAAATTCTACTAACAATCCTATAACAATCTACTCTTTTGAGCTTTTAGTCTTCCGTGATTAAGGTGCAATTTCATTTCACATGCTAGATTGCTCTTTATATGGCTACTTCGTCTAATTGAAGAGTTGGCCATATGGAAAAAAAAATGTTTAAAAGCAGTAGACAAAGGTTTTAAAATGATATAGGTAGATTTCTTAATAACTTTGAAGTCTTAATAACAGATTGTTTACTTCTACTAATTGAAGAGTTGGCTATATGAAAAAAAAAATGTTTAAAAGCAGTAGACAAAGGTTTTAAAATGATATAGGTAGATTTCTTAATAACTGATTGTTTAAATTTATAAGATAAAAAGAATGTTTAAAAGTTGATGAATGTGAAATGAATATAATTTAATGTCTTTAAATATTAACATGCACTATTAAATTTTCAAGAAAAATATGTATTTAACTGGGAAAATTACTGCAGAAAATTACAACATTTATCAGTGTTCATATATTATATATTTCTTTAAAATTAATTAAATAAATGAAAATAATATAAATATATAATAATTAAAATATACATATAAATTTTTTAAAAATATTACTATATTTATTGTAATTATCATTGATGAGGACTTTAGATGGGAATTAGTATTCTAGAATTAATGTCAAAATATTATTGAATTTTGATTAGTAAATAATAATTTTTGTGTAATTAAAAGAGTTCATTGGCAAATGTTAATACTTTCCATTATTAGTGTCTAGTTTTAAATTATGTATTTTTTTATATTAACTATAGAGTAATCAAATCAAAACACAACAAGTATCCATGAAGAGTTCAGCTTCGAAGGCAAGCCTCATATGGAGAATGTCAAAGTACGATAAACCTTAAGAACAAAAAACTATAGTATAACTGTCATAAACAACAAAAAAGGTCTAGTGCAGAATATCTTCAAACTATTCAACCCAAGCAGTCCATCCAAGGGGGCCTCCCATCCAAACAATTCCTTTATTAGCTTGGATTTGAGCAATCATAGAAATCTGATCGTCCGTCGCATTCTTGTTCTTGTTGATTTCCTTGTGGAGTTTTTTCACCGTTTTGTTGAAAAGAGACATATTGTTCATGTGATTACAATAGTCATAACCATCCTTCATTTCAAAGATGAACATGGTGGAATGCCCCATCTTGAGGAACCTGATAAGCTTTTCCCTCTCGATCATCATCGTAATGCAGACCTGCGAGGAAATTTTAAAAAGTGTGAGTTTCATTGAAAACTCAGTAAGAGATCTATGGATACCTTGATACCTTTCTTCATTCCTGCACTTCCAAAGCTGCCATAAAATGTTAGAAGAAAGAATGTTCCACAGAAGATTAGAAGCTTTTTTAAGTCCCTGTATATGACCAATGAGCATTTCAAAAATATCAATGTACTTAGGATAAGTTATACCAAATAAAGCCCAAACCTTTTTTGCAAATTTACATTCAAAAAGAATATGTCTACAAGA
>MU226428.1:2765700-2798200 GCA_018584345.1 Thuja plicata
GATCATCAAATGGAACATCTTTCCAAGTTTTAGCCTTTTTTGGGTATCCCCTCACAATATTACTTCTGATAAGAACTTTCCATGGTTCTTCACCATCTACACAGTGGAAGATCCATTTGGTGGCCAATGCCATACCTTGTAGCCTAAGATCTTTTAATCCAAGACCCCCAAGTTTTTTACCAGTACAACACCAGTCCCAATTAACCGCATGCATCTTTTTGTTGCCTTTACCATCAGACCAGAGGAAGTTCCTTATGGCTTTTTGAATTTCCAAAACTTGATAGTTATTGAACATCCAAACCGAGGAGTACAATATATATTATATGAGGATAGAATTTTTTGACAGACCTATAATCTACCCGCTAAAGACAAGGATCTGTTATACCAGCTGTTTAGTTTCTTAGTGATTTTGTTTTTAACCCAGAGCCACATATCTTTAAGAGAGGGATCCATAGAGAAGGGGATGCCCAGGTATCTTACAATGTTATTGGGCCCACCCCACTGAAAGCCATGTTTCAAAAACCATCCCGGAGGCTGTTCATCCCAGCCAAGGTAAATACACTTAGCCTGGGACAACCTAGCTCTTGAGATAGAGAAAAATAAATCAAGATTTTTAGTAAGGTTACTGAAATTCTCTTCTTCCAATTCAACAAACAAGCTAGTATCATCAGCGAATTGACAATTGGTCAAATTCTCCATATTGGGTAAGGTGATACCTTTGACTGCCGGAGAAAGGGTATTATCTCTAAGGATGTACAACAGGACTTCAGAGGCAATCACAAAAAGAGCAGGGGCAAGCGGGCAGCCTTGTCTGATAGATCTGCTCAGAGAGAAGGGACCAGAGAGAGAGCCATTCACATCAACTTGGGCCATAGCATCTTTAAGTAAGAGTTTGGTGTAATTACAGAAGAGGTCAGGGAAACCAAAAGCCCTAAGCATCAAGTCTATATAATTCCATTCGATTATGTCATAGGCCTTTTCAAAATCCAGGAGAAGGATGGCAACATTTTGGTTGGAAGACTTGGCCCAGCTCATCACTTCCCAACTAGTAATGAGATTTTCAAGGATGCATCTACCTTTTACAAAGCCAGTTTGAGTAGAGTTGACAAATTTGGGCAAGATGCTTTCCAATCTACGGGCCATAATCTTAGCAAGTATTTTGTAAGATACATTCAAAAGAGTAATAGGGTACCAATTCTTAATGATAGTTTTATCTCCATCTTTAGGGATTAATTTAATGATACCTCTCTTAATCATGTTACCCAATGTGCCTTTCTCATAAGCCTCATTATAAAGATCAAATAGATCCGAGCTAATCCAACTAATGTTGGCTTGGTAAAACTCAGCCGGGAGGCCATCAAGGCCCGACATTTTGTCTTTTTAAGGGAATTGATAGCATTCTCAAATTCCTCCTTCGAGATATTTTTCCCAAGAAGAACAAAGTCATGCTGAGATATTTTCTTTGGGATAATGGATCTGAATTCTCTTCTGAGAGAGATAGAATCATCATTTTCTTCAGAAGAAAACAACTTGCTGTAGTAGGAGGCAAAGGCTCCCTTGATTTCATCAAGATTAACAATCTCAATATTATCAACAACTATACTATTAATGGCTTCATTGGCATGCTTTTATTTAAGGTAATTAAAGAAGAACTTGGTCCCTTTGTCACCTTGTTGCAGCCAGTGGGCCCTGCACCTAATACTGCCCCCCCAGACTAAGGACTACTGATGGCAACGGAGATCATCTCTAGCTTTAGAGACAATGGGGACAAGACTATGATCAGAGGGGTTGTTTTGAATAAGAGTCTCAACAGAATTCAATTTAACAACAAGAGCTTTCTCAGTATATCTAAAATCCTTGGCCTTCTTTTGCCCCAAAGTTTGGAGGAGCGCATGCCAGGCATGTATGTTTTGATGCCATCTCTCATAGCAGGAAAGAGAGGGGGAGATGTTTTTATTAAAGGTACTGATAAGTTGGATAGCAGATAGGATGTCAACATCTTCAAGCAGGGATGTATTGAGAATAAATCTCGGTCTGACAGAAAAAGGAGTATGATGAGCATAGTTAAGCCTGATGCGGGCCGAGATGGGATGGTGATCAGAAAGAGCCGTGGGGGAGATAGTGAAAAGATTGCCAAGGTCATCAGGTATGAAGGAAAAGTAGTTCTTGTGAGCATAAAATCTATCTAGCCTAGCATAGATACGGGTAGGGCCCTGTTGGAAGTTACACCAGGTGTGCCACAAATTAAGGTTGGTGTTGTCATTGGTTTTCAGGGGATCAAACAACCTTGTAGACTGAAGCATCTTATCCCAAGGCTCCATCTCCGAAGGCTTCCAAGCGAAAGGTCTACCCCCCAATTTGTCTTTTTGGGACTCAACCATGTTAAAGTCACCACCAAGGATCCAAGGGATGTCGGGGAGGGAAGTCAACCAAGCCCATAGGTTAGCCCTCTCCAAAGGATCATTAGATGCATATATAGAGCATATACCAAAGGTGGTATTGTTAGTGCATATTGAGGCCCAGACGGCCCTATTACACGGAGACCGACCTTTATCTGTAATGCAATCAGACCACTTAGGATTAATGAGTAATCCAACTCCACCCCTACCTTTCGGATGATCAAAGCATATTCTAATAGCATCTTTCCAGATGAAGTCAAGATTAACATCCAGCATGAAGTCAACAGCCTTGAGCTCTTGTAACATTATAAAATCTATATTATGAGTAGTGTCAACAAAACGCTTAACCATATGTTTTCTATCCGGGGACTCAAGACCCCTCACGTTCCAAGAAATGCAGTTCATTCAGACCTGTTGTTAGTGGGGACGCAAACTAGGTCCTTGGACCCTCCTATGGTATTGGAGATAACAGGTTGTGCAGATCCCTCACCTCCGAGCCCACTAGAACATTTGTTCTTCGAGCTAGGAGGTCTTCCCCTTCTTTTGGATTTGGGGAAGTCTTTCTGCCAGTCAAATTCATCAAGGTCAGATTTAGAGGTCTTATTATTATCTAAACCATTGCCAAATCTAGGGCTCGGGGTAGAATGCTCATATGTCTTCGAGGGCACATGATAATTTTTAATAGTATTGTTTGAAATTTAATAATAATAATAATTTAATATTTAGTAAAACAATTTTTTTTTTTTCGGTTAAGATAATATTTTTGTTGAGAATTATTAAATGATTAATGAGTTTTAGTAATAAGAGATATCATTATGTATTATTATATGAGATATTATGAATTTAAGTCAATGTATCAATACTTTATGTTCCTCTTTCAATTATCTCAAAAGGAATAGTCCCATAATTTTTGTACTGTAGTTAAAGATTGAAAGTCTTAAGTTTCAAAATGAAAATTCTAGATGATTGACATGTGGCAGGAAAAAAGTATAAATTATAGAACAATTTCTAGACCTTTGCTTTTTTTTTTGGTATCTTAAATCTTTAAATTAAAAAATAGAGACTGTAATTTTTTTAAAAGATAGATACCTTGCTGCTTGAAAATAGACCTTAAGCCCTATAAATCCAAGGCTAAAATTTTCAAATTGGCTAAAATCCTTTAGGATGTCATATTTATAACCGACGAGTCTAGGCCAAGGGTACATGATCAATTCAGTAAATAATAACTTCCCGTGCAAAATTGTTCTTAATTTGGCTGTCAGAACGATACTTGACAGACATACTCCAGAGCAGTACAGTGTAAATAATGATGTTTACATTTAAAGCTATCATAGCTCAAGATTTGAGAGTCACAGGCTTCTTCACAATATTGATGGGTGCATTTGGGTTCAGATCAGAATGAAGCGTTTGTCACAGCGGTTACGTGTCTGGGGTAAGTGTTCTCATTGAATTAAGTACCAATGAATTCAAAGCTTAAGTTTTTTAATGTACGTGAAACCACATGATTGGATTGGATTGGAATGAATGTGACTTGTTATCCTGCATGTTTTTAATGCAGTTAAAAGAGAGCCCATTAAAGCAGCTCAAATTACTGTTCTGCACAACTGGTTCCAGATTGGAATGAATTTACATCACTTTTAAAATATGTGAGTCAACCATGTCATTTTCCCTGCAGTTAAGCGCTGCATGTACAGATTACCTACAGAGATGTGCTTTTCAAAAAAAAATTGGTACAAAAATTTCAGTAATATTTTTTAGGAATAGGCATCAGTTTTATTATCTTTAAAAAAGAATAGGAACACAAGTGTTCTTAAAGCCAAAATAACCTTGAGGATCTCTACAAATTAAAGAACTTCTGAACAAAACCCACAGAAATATATATAAACGCCCGATAGCATCTCTTTTTTTCTGAACAAAAGCTTATTTCCTGAGATGTCAATGTTTTCTTTGTTTTATTCTAGATGCGTTGCACTGTTATGAGAGCTTTCTATTGAAATAAATGAAACAGATACAACACAACACACTCGAATCTTGTTTCCTTTGCCTTGTGACAGAGGATTCACATGGACTTCAAGATCGAAAATGAAAGCTTGACATGTAAAATAGCTGTAACTCTCTGTAACTAAGCTTTGCCCAAAAGTACACACTAGGTTTCCAAACGCATGACCACAAATATGGACCATGCAAATTAATTCATTAGAGTTTAATGAACGTAGTAAATATAACCATGGACAGCATAACGTGGGTGCCCATCGCCGTAGCATTAATGGTTCATTATTACATCTACATGCAGACAATGTGATAAAGAAGCTGTTCTTCACCTATTTTGGACATACCCATAACCCAAGTATTCAATAAGATATGTTTCAGGCTGCATTTAATGTTTAATTCTAGTGACCCACCTTGTTGAAGAGTCTTTTCGTTTTGGTTGGAGACAGGGAATGTTCAAGGATTTGCAGTGTGATCTTTTTGAAATCAATCCCTGAAACTTGAGGACATTCAAGTGTACAACTCTATTGATCATCAAGAAAGGTAAACTTCAATTGTTTCAACAAAGATTTAATTGGTGTTAGTTTTTTGAGCTGTGATGCGCTGTTGTTTTTGTGTTGTTAATGTTTCTCTTTTTTTCAATGTCATTGTTCTTGTATTCTTAGTGTTTCTTCTTTTTGTTATTGATCTTCTGGATTATGAGCAGCGGTTGCTCTCGTGTTAGTAGTGTTTTTCTTCTGTTACTGATCGTCTTTTGAGTAGTTTGTTTTGGTGGTCATTTCTTGTTTTTTTCATTGCATAATAAAAACCAAAGATATTAATTGAATGCTTATTGTACAAGGATGTGTTAGCTATGATGTATTTTTAAGGGAGGAAAACTTATCTTATGATCTAACTGTAAAATTAAATAACTTTTTAGCCTTTGAGACTCTATAATTATTTTACAGCCATGGATACAAGAGCAGTGGTACTGTTCTATTTCATCCTAATTGGTGGTTTATTTCATGATGTAATCTCTATGTAAAAGTGTATCAGATCCTCATTTCCAGATTAATAAATAATTTATGGACATATATATGTGAAGGTATTTTTTTATAGGAACTTGGATGCTGTTACAATTTGGGCCCCCATTATTAATAATTTACTTCTTAAGAAGCATTGATATTGTGCTGATTGAATTGGCATATTTTTTACTGATAATATAAAACAGGAATGGACGAAAACGGCATTGCTCAGCAAATGAACCTGCAAATGCTTAAGAATTTGTCAAGGAAGGACAAATACGTGGATAAAGCATGGAGGAAAGCAGCACAGTACGAAACTCACAGTTCCCCATCTTTCCGAAGAATGGAAATTTGCTCAAGTGCAGCCAGCGTCTTGGAGGCAGAAACTGGATTCAAGATGCATCATGGAATCACAAACAGTATCAGATCTCAGGCTCTCAGAAGACTGCATGACATTAACAGCAGAAGTCCTAGAAGGAGCCGCAGTCCTGTCCGGAGGCTGCGAGCGGGGGGGAGAACAGGGAAAATCAATAATAAAATGCAATCTGGTTTAGGCTCATCATATAAATTTTATGATGGGTTTGCAAATTGCTCTTCAGACTCCTCATGCAATTCAAGCTGCGCTGAGGAGATCAACACAAGCTGTGATTTTGCATGCAATAAATCCTGTAATAAATACAAAAATGAGATAACAAATTCATTGCATGCATCTAAAAACTCCAACGATGAGAACCAAAGAAATTTTACCTTGCAAGGAACGAAAACCCAGAAAAACCACCCACTTAGTTCATTGAAAGATATGGAATCCCGTGGGTTACAAGGTGATTCTGATCAAAGTGTGAGAGAGCGTGAAGAAAATCATTTGGGTTTGAGCCAAAAGTATAGACCTAAACTTTTTAAGGACTTCGCTGGACAGAAAATTATAAAGAAATCGCTTAAGAATGCAATACTTACACAAAAGATTGCTCCATTATATCTATTCCATGGGCCTAGGGGGACAGGGAAAACATCTGCTGCCAGAATCTTTGCTTCTGCTTTGAATTGTTTATCTCCCAACAGGAAACAAAAACCCTGTTGTAAATGCAAAGAATGCCAGCTTTTCTTGTCTGCAAAAAGCCCTCATGTCACAGAACTAAATGCAGCTGACCCTGATGGTATTGAAAGGCTTAAATTAGTCCTTGAGACTGTAAAATCCAATTCTGTGGCTTCTCGTTACAGGATTGTTATTGTGGAAAACATTCATGAACTGTGTCCCGAAGCATTGAGATCTGTATTCCTGAAATGCGAGGAAATCACTCCTGGTTATGTGGTGTTTATTCTGATTACAGAAGATTTAGAAAAGGTTCCTAAAACAGCACTGTCAAGATGTCAGATGTTTTACTTTCAGAAAATCAGGGATGTGGATATGTTGAATAGACTTAAGAATATAGCAGCTGCAGAACAAATCAATATTGAAGAAGAAGCATTGCACTTAATTACAGCAAGAGCAGGTGGTTCGTTGTGGGAGGCAGAGAAGGCATTGGAGCAATTCAGCCTTCTTTCTTCAAAAGTCACACTCTCAAGGGCTCGCCAAATGGTGCTTTTTATAACTGTAATTTTTTTGAATGCAACATTCTATACCCACTTAGAAAAAACAACTGATAGTTTGAACTTTGAAATGTTAGAATATCATATAAACATCATAAACTGGAGGTCTAGTGGGTATTTGCAAGAATATGCAAACTACACTTCATTTTATGTTCAATCCTGTATATATGCATGCATAAAGTGCAGGTTGCATGCAACATATTGAATTCCCTTTTAACATTGTTTAGGCATATCTATTTATGATAGATTCTTACCTTCTCTTGTTCAGTCTAGCTGTCCCTGCGGATAATGTGATAATTGTGTGGCTTTGGAATTTTTCTATTATATTGGTGCCAATTGATTCTTATAGATGAAAATAAGTTCTAGATTATTGAATTATATGTTTTAGATTATTGAATTATATGTTTAAATATTACATCTCATTTGAGCATTGCCTCTAATTAAAATTTTCTATTTGCAGATTGGTTTGTTGCCAGACGAAAAACTTATAGATTTACTTGACTTTGCATTATCAGCTGACATTGAAAATACAGTGAAATGCACAAGAGATATTATTGATTCTGGAGTCAAGCCACTTGCCCTTGTTTCACAGCTAGCTACTCTAGTTGTGAATATTCTGGCCAATAGCTCAAAGGCACAAGATACTAGAATCTTCTCGGGCGGGTCTTACTGTAAGTCACATTTTCATGAATTTCATTCCCATAACATTATTGATTTTCGAGAATTCAAGATACAGGTTTGTAAATTTATTTTTCCTTTGATATAACTCTGGACATCCGGGATAAAATCAATGGCTTGTTCTTTTGGCTGATTTGTCATAATTCATCAGACTTTATCATAATGATGGTGGATATTCTGTAGTTAAAACAGCAGAATGAATTAGAACTTATTGACGATTTTGTAGTTACAATTGCTCAGCACTATTTTTCCTCTTCTTAGATGAGAATCTTCAAATTGTGGTACTATGCCAGGCAAAAAAGTGACGGGTATATTTCTATAATTAATACTGTCATATATCTCTGCAGCATACCCAGACCAAACAGAGAGGTTAGGCCGAGCTCTTAAAATCCTTTCAGAAACCGAAAAGCAACTCAGAGCTTCAAATGAGTGCATTTCTTGGCTCACAGCTGCCCTTCTTCAATTTGGACCAGATGAGACAAACCCTAATCCCAATTTGAGGCAAGGTGAAGTGGATAGAATAGATCTTCCAGAAGAGGAAACATGTCATCACCTCGTTCACCAGAATGTATATGAATTTCCAACCGAAATTCTCTCAGAATCTAATCCCAGGACAATTGAAGCTAAAGACCCCGGCATTGCAACTTCAGTTAATTCAAAATGTGGGTTCTCGCAAAACTCAATTAATGCTTTTTGCAACAAAAACATAACCAAACCTTTTCACTCAAATGATACCATGGCAAATGTTATTCTTGTGCCATCTTCATTACCAAGTTGTGCAAGTAAGACAGGAACACTGGAGTTCAGTCCTACGAGCCCATGCAAAGTGGGGCAGATATGGCAAAGAGTGCTGAAAAGCAGTCAGTCTACCACTCTTGAGGAGTTGCTACAAGGGCAAGGAAAGTTGGTTTCCCTACTACCATGCAAAGGTATGTGATACCTTAGCCTGTTGTACTTGTAAGCGCTTTAGGCGTTCCCTTAAGAGCTATTGTTGTTTTTGACACACCATTGCATTAAACATCTTATGCAATATCCTCTCTCAGTGCCTTCAAACAGAAGTACTTATGTGTGTAGAAGGTATAAATGTAGGCTTGCAAAGTATGTAATAATAGTGTTGACTACTTGAGATGAAGTATTCTTCCAAAATATCTGAACACCATTGCTTCTTATATTTGATGTCATTCTGAATGTCAGTGATTTACCCATTCCATTCATTTATGCACAAGCACAATTTCTTTCTTGACTTGATCTAAGACAATTATAATTTTCTTTTCTGTTCAGCCAATGCAGGTGCAGTAGCTCATGTGGAGTTCAGAAACCAGCAGCAAGAAGTAAAATTGGAAAGCTTAGAGATAACCATATCCAATGCATTGCAAGAAGTTCTTGGATGTCCTGTTGAGGTGAAAATGGTGATGGTTCCCTCAAGTTGTGGAAATAACAATTCATGGGAAGGCAACAATGGTATCCCTCATAACCCAAAAGATACATTGTATTGTCAGGAAAATAAACTGAAGCCCTCTAAGACTAACTTAATCAGACGCATTCTAGTGCTTCTACAGAAGCATAAAAAGTGGACTAGGAAGAGAAAACTTGGATCCTCTTTGAAGCGTGTATCTTGTCCACAGCCAAGCTGCATCTGCTTTTCTACTAAAAACTGTCTTTGTGCAGACTTTTGACAGGTGTAGCGTATGAATTTACATAAAATAATAATTTTCTTCTTTTAAATGAGTTAAATTTAATATTATCCTCTTCTTATTATATTAGTTAATGATTTCAATAAGAGCTTATCTAATATTATATTGCAATATTTTTCATATTTTGTAAATCAAGTTTAGGATAATTAGTGGATATTGAATTGAAGATGGCTCACTCTTAGCTTCAATTGGATTGAAATCAAAGGATCTCAAATCATCATCAAGTCATGTGTTAGAAGGAGAAAAGGTGGGGATGGATTTAGAAGAATCTTTGATAAATGAAATATTAGCATCCTTCGAGGTTTCATTTTTAAATTCAGAGACTTCATAGTGTCCACAAACAAAGGTTGTCAAGTCTAAAGGACCAAAAATATTCTCTAAGAAAGAATCATCAATATGAGATTGTGTTGTAGAAGGAAAATTAGTGTTAAGAGAAGATATGTATCCTACTCCTTTCTCAACAACACAATATGGATTTTTATCACCCTTCAATGTGTATATCTCATTATTCTAAATAAACTTTGACTATATGATGGAGAGTAGAACGGACCAGTTTTATAGCATGGAGCCATGGTCTACCTAGAAGAAGGTTGCATGTCAGAGTATAGGGCTTGACATGGATATGTTTGAGTTAGATCACAAGGCCTAATTTAATAGGCAATGTGATTATACCTAACAACCATCTACTAACATTATCAAAGCCACCAATACAAAGAGAATTAGTTTTAACAAGAGAGGTATCCTCTTTGATCTTATATAATAAGTCAATGCTACAAATTTTAAGACCTTAGCAATTGTTAGATAAGCTATGCCATATATCATTACAATTGATGAGGACCCTAATTGTGAGGATATCATATATCGATTTCAAACTTCCAAATGAGGTATCTCATGTTATTTGAACACATTATCTGGCTCTGTTTCATGCATACAATCAAGAAAAGCTGATATATCTCCTTGTCTAGTAGAATATGATATAGATACCTTCTATAAGGGTTCTTGGAGAAACCTATAGTATGCAGGTGGAATTTTAATCAGATCCTTGAGGGAGATATTTGTTAGAATTGCTTCAAGCTAGTAAAAAATATAACATTCCTTACCAACATTGTGTGAAAGTGGAGGGGTGGAGGAAGGAAAAAATAGAAGTGCGAAGAACATATGAATCTTTTATATATTTTTTAGTGTTATATGTGTTAGCTAATGCATGATAAACAATTTCCTATAACACTTGTTGACTCATCATATCTCTCTTAATGAGTTGTTTTGAGAAGTTTAAGACGTAGTTGGGAGGTCTAGTTGGATTCTTAACACCTTTTAGAACAAGCGTGGTTTTCTTTTGAGGTTGAGTGACATCTTGGCAAAGATAAACATAAATTTGGAATTCATGTAATTATTTTTATAAACATGAATTGCATTGACTTGGCTTGGATTAACTTGATTGTTCTCCAAAGATTCATCTCTAGAAGGGAGAACAGCAAGAAGAGTCCTAATGATATCATCCCCTTCCTCCAAGATATCATTATCAATGAGACTAGTTTTTGAAGGACAAGCATGATTCATTAGTTCTTTATCTTTACAAGGTAGAGCATTGAGAAAGATACTAGTGTAATGATCCACTTGCCTAAAACTATCCTTATCAATAGGAGGATCTTTAGGAGAGGGATGTAGTTTCATAATAAGAAATAAGAAACTATCATTCATGAGATGGTTTCATTGTGAAAATAACTACTCAAGAACACAATGAGATTTTTAAAAAAAATTATAAAATTAACAAGTATATGATTAACCAAATGATTAAGTTATTTTGATAAAGAAATACTATTAATCAACCAATGCAATTAGATAAGCAATATATTTTAGAAATGAAAGCACTCAATTCTGAAATTTCATGCAAAAATCAGTTTAGAAGCAAACGAAGATCCCAAATAATACCATTTATAAGAGGAATGAGTAACCAAGATCTTGTTGAAGACAATTATTCAATTGTGTATTGTCATTGATGTTACACATGCATTTACACTTATTTAGTGATATTACACAAATATCTACATTCCGACCAAGCAAATTTGGTGAACAGAATGACTTATTTAGTGTTAACCGAGTTCAGTCGGACATTGAAGGAAGTTCAGTGTTGACCGAGTCACTCAAGCATTTTAGTCTTGGTCAGGCATTCAATGGTAGCTGACTAACAATGATTTATATTCTATAATTCATTGGTTATATGAGGCTAATTGAATTGTGAATTATTATTAGAAGTATATTCGAGCCAACTTGACAGGGCTTACCATATAAATGAAAGGTCAAGTTTGGATTGAATGTGAGAAAGGTGATAGAAAGAAGAGAAAGAAGTGTGGAGTTCTATGATATGAAGAGTGAAGGTAAAATCAGACATGATTCTGATTGAGTACTGATCACTCAGAGCTGCAATAGAATATCTGAACAACAAGGATCTAGTTATAATCAGAATAAAGATCTGAATCAGCAAAGACAGTT
The DNA here is from genome assembly GCA_018584345.1 of Thuja plicata. Taxonomy (NCBI): domain Eukaryota; kingdom Viridiplantae; phylum Streptophyta; class Pinopsida; order Cupressales; family Cupressaceae; genus Thuja; species Thuja plicata. Next base: position 2,777,545 of record MU226428.1, read on the forward strand.
GCTTTCACATATAGGTCAATTCATTGTTACTTTCTAACAATTGTAGTAGTGATCTAAAATCTCTTAACAGAGTAGACTTAATAGTCTTTTTGTGAATCCTCTCACAAGGTAGCATTTCTATATTGAAGTGTTGAAGACCTCTAACAAGGCCACTCCTCATAGGGTGATTAAATCCTTTAACAAGGTCACACCTAATAGTGTGTTATTATAATCTTTAACAGGATTGGCTCCTAATAGGGCTCACTTTAGAAGAGTGAAAAATAGTAACTAGTAACATTGTTTTTTTTTCCCATATTGGGTTTCCACGTTAAATCTTGGTGTCACCTATGTATATGTTATTTGTTTCATGCTTTATGTTTCTACACTTAAATATCTAAAGTATAATTGCATTGGAAATTATAAATATTACTTTGACACACGAGTTATAGAAGAATATCTTAATTAACCGAGTAATAGTGTTAAATTATTTAAGACATCTAAGGGATAAAGGATTTGTTTTGGAGTAACTGATTCACCCCTCACCTCTCAGTTACTTATCTCATCCCAAACAATTGGTATCAGAGCTTCTAGTGCTTTCAGAGAAGGTTTCAAGGCCTAAGATAAATATCAGAGATGTCTTACAGAAGGGAGATGCCTAAGCTAAACAAAGACAATTTCCTAGCATGGCAGGAGCTGATGAAGCTACATCTATCTACTATCGGTGATGTTGGTTTGCAATATTTGGAGAGGAAATATGTGGAACCAACAAGGACTATGACTGTGGAACAAATGATGGAACAAAAGCATCACAACACAATGGTGATTGACATAGCTTCTTCACTCAGCTACTCGGAATTTGATGAAGTCAAGGACTTCCCTACAACCTATGATATATGGAAGAAATTACAGGACATTCATGGAGGAGATGGAAATGTAAGAAGAGCCAACGCAGAAAGTCTAAGAGGACAATTTGACTAGATGAAAATTAAAGAAGGACAAGACATTATAGGATACAGTGACAAAATCAAGAAGATTGTGAGTGCCATCGGAGCTACAGGAGGAATAATTGAAGATACAACAGTGGTCAGCAAGGTACTAAGAACTTTACTTCCTATCTATGCTATTATAGTTTCAGCTATTCAAGAGATGAGGTGCAATAAAGATATAACTCTAGATACATTAGTGGGAAGGCTTACAACTTTTGAGCTGGACAACTTTGACAATTACTCTCCTAGCTCTAGAAATCTTGAGTCTGCATTCAAAGCAAAACTCAAACTTGATAAGAAGGATAAATACCCAAAAGGGAGGCAGATTGAAAGTGACAATGATGATGAAGATCTTGACATCATTGAAGCACTACTTGCAAGAAGAGCTGCAAAACGAAAATATAGAGGAAAGATACCATTGATTTGTTTCTCATGCAATTAGGTTGGTCACATTACTACAAAGCGTCCGAGCAAAGAAGACAAATATGAGAAAAAGTTCAACAAATTGAAGGGAAAGAAAGATTTCAAGAACTACAAAAGCTACAAGGATAAAGGTAAGAAGTCATGTTATATTGCTAAAGATTCTAACTGTGATGAAGAAGAAGAAATGGTTTATATTGTTTTTAAGGATGAGTCAGACGAAGAAGATGAAAAGAAAACACTTTTCTCACACATCAATAAAAATGAAACATTGATAATTGATAGTGGTTGTTCTCATCACATGACTGGTGATAAGACAAAGTTTGAACATCTTGAACACTATGATGGTGGGAGTGTCAGTTTTGGGAATGATGAACCTTGCACTGTAAGATTAAAAGGTTGCATTGTTCTGACAGAAGGAATCAAATGTGATAATGCTTATTGTGTTGAAGGATTGAGGAGAAATCTACCCAGTGTAGAAAAACTAAACAACATTGGATTCAAGGTGGAATTCATGAATGGTAAGGCCAAGCTCCTAGATGGTAATTGGAACCTAGTCGAAAATAGCAAAAAAAAAAAAGGTAATTTTTCTATCTTGATCTCACTGAAGGTTCATGCTTTATTGCACAAGTAGAAGAAAGTTAGTTATGGCTTACAAGGTTGTGTCATGTAAACTTTGATAATCTGGTAGACATAAGCAAGAACAAGAGAGTCAGAGGTATTCTTATTTTAAAGAAACCCAAGTTAGCAATATGCAAACAATGTCAAATTGAAAAGATGAGCAAGACTAGTTTCAAAAGCAAGAATTACAATACTGATGAAGTCTTTGAATTGGTGAATAATGATATATGTGGACCAATTGGAACAACAAGCTATACTGGAGAGAAGTATTTTATTCTATTTGTTGATGATCATTCCAAAATGATGACTGTCATTTTTCTCAGAGGAAAATCAGAATCTTTTCAGAAATTCAAGTGGTATCTGGCAAGAGTAGAAAAGGAAATATGAAAGAAACTAAAATGCCTAAGATCTAATAGAGGAGGATAATTCATTTCTAATGATTTTAATGAATTATGTAATGAGAGAGGAATCAAAAGACATGTATCTTCTCCTGGTACACCACAACAAAATGGAATAGCAGAGAGAAGAAACAGATCCATCATGGATTGTGCCAGAACTCTAATGATTAAAAAGAATGTTGCTCCCAAATACTGGAAGGGGGCCATCAGCGCTACAGTGTTCACCCTAAACCATGTTCAACTGAAGAAAGGTAGTAACATGACACCTTTTGAATTATGGTATGGCTATAAACCTAATGTTCATTATTTCAAAGTATTTGGAAGTAGATGCTACATCTTGAAGGAAGCTAGAAATGAAAAACTAGATGCAAAGAGTGATGAAGGAATATTTCTAGCTTACTCATGTAAAAGCAAAGCATACAAATGTCTAAATCTTACTACTCATAAAGTCATAGAAAGTGTACATGTAAAGATTGATGAGTTTGTAGAAAAATGTGAAGATAAGAGCATTAAAGAGCCTGAAGACTAAATGAACTATGTGTATTATGAACCTGATACTATACCTATGACTTGAGCAATGTTGATGGGACAACAGAACTATCGACCACTAAATATACTAGCACAAACTGTGCAACCCAAGTTGCAAACTATGCAACCCGAGCTACTGGTAGAAGAGACTGAGTCACAGACAAAGGAAAATCAGTCACAAGCAGAGGGAACCGAGTAACAGATAGTGGAACCTGAGTCACAGACAGAGGTATCTGAGTCATAAACGGTGGAACCCAAGCATCAAACAGAGGAATAGGAAAGAATGTTTGAGAATGACAGACCTAGTGGATCAAGTCCAGAACCTAGAACAAAAGATCCAGTACTTTCAAGATATGTTAAAAGGCATCATGCACCTGAGCAGATAATTAGAGATCAACAAGAAGGTACATGCTTACTAAGTGAATCAAAACCTAGAACTGTTAAAGATGCATTGAATGATGAAAGTTGGCTAGAAGCAATGAATGAAGAAATTGAGCAGATTGAGAAGAACAAGACTTGGACTCTTGTGCCTAGGCCAAAGGACAAGAATGTGATTGTAACCAAGTGGGTTTTTAGAAATAAGATGAATGAAAATGGTAAAGTTTCTAGAAACAAGGCCAGACTAGTTTGTAAAGGATATGCTCGAGAAGAGGGTATTGACTATGGAGAAACTTTTGCTCCCGTTGCAAGACTTGAAGGAGTCATAACTCTTCTGGCATGTGCTACACATAAATGATACAAAGTATATCAAATGGATGTGAAATCTACATTTCTGAATGGAATCCTAGAAAAATAAGTCTACATTGAACAATCTGGAGGATTTATTAATCCTAGTAGAAGGGATATGGTTTGCAAGCTGCACAAAGCATTGTATGAACTAAAGAAAGTGCCCAAAGCCTGGTATGAAAGACTGCATATCTATCTAATAAGAATTGGATTTCAGAGAACCAATGATAATAGTAGCCTGTACATCAAAGAAGGACCACAAAACAAAAGAAAGTTAGCAGAGATATTTGTTGATGACATATTATTCACTAGTTATGATGACCTATGCAAAGCATTATCTGTAGCTATGAGTAAAGAATTTGAGATGTCTATGTTTGGTGAGATCAAATTCTTTGTTAGATTACAAGTACATAAAATAAAGGATGGTATCTACATCACTCAATCAAAATTTGGTATGGAAGATTCCAAACATGTTTGATCACCCATGTGTATTGGACAATAATTGTCTAAAGATGATGATTCAAAGGAGGTAGATCAGACCAACTACAAATCCACGGTTAGAAAATTGCAATATGTTGTTCACACCCGACCTGATATTGCACTGGCATTTGGTATTGTTGCAATATTTTCAGCTAATACCAGATATAATCACCTAATGGAAATCAAAAGAATTATGAGATATCTAAAGGGTACTGAAGACTATGGTTTATGGTATAAGAAAGGTGGAAACTTTGATTTAAAGGCATTCATTGATGTTGATTGGGCTGGAAGTGTAGATGACAGGAAAATCACCAGTGGTGGAGCTTTCTTTCTTGGAAATAGGTTAGTATCATGGACCAGAAAGAAGCATAATTGTATCTCTCAGTCTACAGCAGAGGCAGAATATGTTGCTACAGCAATGAACTGTTCAAACATCATATGGATCAAGCAGTTGTTATCAAGAATGAAGGAAGAAGTAAAAGAGTCAGTTATTATCTACTATGACAACACTAGTGCCATTAACATTTCAAAGAATCATGTGATGCACACCAAAACAAAGCATATAGCAATAAAGTATCATTTTTTGAGGGAATTGGTACAGAATAAAGAAGTAAGGTTGGAATATGTGAATACCAAAGAACAAGTTGCAGACATATTCACCAAACCTTTACCTAAGGATGCATTCTTGTATCTTAGAGGAAAGCTAGGGGTGCTTCCCCTAACTGAAGCTCACTAAAATATAGTTTAGTGATGCATCAACCCGAGCGACGGTGAAGATCTATCAGTTGATGTAGGTACATCAGAGCACATTGCAGATGAATTTGTACATTCAGGTACATTACAATTACAAAGTGAAATAGTATTGACTATTGATATTTGTGGAGATGGTGTCTTTGGCATTTATTTTCAAAGAGGGAGAGTTTTCTATAATACATAGGAATAAGATAAAAGAGGGAGAGTTTGCTATAATACAGTAAGAGGGAGATTTTGATGTCAGAGGGAGTTTTTGGATGAGAATCAGAATGAAGGTAAAGACATTGATAAAAAAAAATTTCTCTACAATTATTTGTATTATGACATGTTGTGTTGCCATCAATGCCAAAGAGGGAGATTGTTGAAGACAATTATTCAATTATATATTGTCATTAATGATACATTTGTATTTACACTTATATAGTGATATTACACAAATGTCTACAATCATTCCGAGCACAGCTGGTGAACAAAATGAGTTATTTAGTGTTGACCAAGCTTAGTCGAGCATTGAAGGAAGTTTAGTGTTGACTGAGTCACTCAGAAATTTCAGTCTTGGTCGGGTATTCAATTACAACCGACTAACAGTGATTTATATTCTATAATTATTTGGTTATATGAGGCCGACTGAATTGTGATTTATTATTAGAAGTATATTACTGACTTGACAGGGCTTACCATATAAATGAAAGGTCAAGTTTGGATTGAATGTGAGAAAGGTGATAGCAAGAAGAGAAAGAAAAAGTGTGGAGCTATGTGATATGAAGAGTGAAGGTGAAATATAATAGGATTCTGATTGAGTACTGATCACTCGGAGCTGCAATAGAACATATGATCAAAAAGGATCTAGTTATAATCAGAATAGAGATCTAAATCATCAAAGATAGTTTCTTACACATACAAGTCAATTCATTGTTACTTTCTAACAATTGTAGCAATGATCTAAAATCTATTAACAGAGTAGACTTAATAGTCTTTTTGTTAATCCTCTCACAAGGTAGCATTTCTATATTGAAGTGTTGAAGACCTCTAACAAGACCACTCCTCACAGGGTGATTAAATCCTTTAACAAGATCACACCTAATAGTGTGTTATTGTAACCTTTAACATGGTTGGCTCCTAACAGGGCTCACTTCAGAAGAGTGAAAAACAATAACTAGTTACATTGGTGGTTTTTCCCATATTGGGTTTCCACATTAAATCTTGGTGTCACCTATGTATATGTTATTTTTTTCATGCTTTATGTTTGTTCACTTAAATCTCTAAAGTATAATTGCACTGGATATTATAAAGATTACTTTGACACCTGAGTTACAGAAGAATATCTTAATCAACCGAGTAACAATGTTAAAGTATTTAAGACATCTAAGGAACAAAGTATTTGTTTTTGAGTAACTGATTCACCCCTCCCCTCTCAGTTACTTATCTCATTTCCAACAGATCCAACCATTTTCTCAAAGGAGATTTGAATGTTGTGTATGATTATTTCATCATTTTTAGTTTTATATGATCTAATATGAATGTATAATGAGTAGTTTAAAAAATGCAAAATTTACAATATACAACATAAATAAAAATATACAAAACTAAAATTCAACAAAAAAGAATAGATATAGAAATAAGATACAAAAAGAAACTATCAGTAAAATTTGAGTTTGAAAATGCCAGACCATTGTGCTAGGTGTGCTAGTCTTGGAGGTAGTTTTGTCAGCTACGAATTTGAATCTCAGACTAGGATTATTTGTAGATTAATCCATCTAAAATTCAGCCAAAAAGTGTTATATAACTATGCTAATTGACACAGTTCAAGGGTTTTCACTATTCAAAATTTGGAATTGTATGTCTCAATTTTCTCTTTGTAAATATGAAACTTTATGCCATCATATCTTTAACTTACACATAGAGAAGACAAAAAATGGTATTATTATGTAGGAGTGAATAAGTCAAACCCTAGGTAGATGTTAACCTCCACTACAATCATGATTGATTAGAAAAGAGAGCATACCCCTAGTAGGGATGTGGCTAAATTTGAAAAAAAAGTTTTCAAATTTATATATTATATATTTGGATTTGATAATGGTGGTGATGCAATGCTCTTTAAATAAGTACTCCAAGTTTTTAGACAATAACATGATAAATGATGGTCAAATTTATATCAGAATATATGGCTTTTAAATTTTCTTATATAATATCAATATATGTAATGTATTTAATTATAATATATAAATATATATTTATTATTGATATAATAAAAGATATATATAAACATATTAATGTGAATATTATGCTGATTTTATGAATGAGACTTGTATTGTTTGATGTATATATATCTCCTCAATCAAAATTATTATTGGATATAAATATAAAAGGCATCATTTGTAAGTTGGTAACACCGATTAATATTTCGGTTTCATGCGGTTAACTTGGATATTGAAAAGACATGATTATATAGAGGCATGTCTCTTTGAAGAGACATGCCTCTATATAATCATGTCTTTTCAATATCCAAGTTAACCGCATGAAACCGAAATATTAATCGGTGTTACCAACTTACAAATGATGCCTTTTATAAATAATGATCGGTTTATTAAGTGAAATCGGTGATATGTTAAACATGCCGATCTGTAATAGTACTTAATACACGATCGGTGATGCCCTATCACCCGATCAGTATTAATGCTAAACTGATATCAAACATGGACCAATAACAATCGGTATTTAATTTAAACCAATATCAATCGGTAAATTATACGAGTATTAATATTATTTATTTTATCAACAATAATATACATTGTATATGTATATTAATATATATATAATGATATTATTATTATTATATATATATTAATATGCATATGTAATGTAGGATAATATTATCTCAATACTACATAACAATATTATCAATTCAATGATGTTTATTTAATTTAATATTATAAAATGTTAAATATATATATAGTCATAATGTCAATTATATATATATATATATATATATATATATATATATAGACACACACACACACACATATAATTTATTTATTTTCTCATAATATTATGATCATTTTATCTGATTAAAGCTATAAACATCAACACTCCCTCTTAGTGAGGGAAGATAAAATCCATCCAAATGCAATTCACAAAAGATTCATTACTTTTAAGAGAGAGGATATCACCTCATTGTGATATCAAGAGATATGGTCTGACCAAGAATATCAAGTCTCATGATATTCACCATAACTCAAAAAAATTTCCATAGATAATGTATCCTTAATGTAAGGTATCATCTATTGTGATCTATTTCAGCCATCACATAATGTCTATCACAATAGAAGGTTAATGGTCTATTTAAGGAACTGAATCCACCATGCATGAAATCATCTATTGTGATTTGTTTCAAGCATCACATGATGTCTATCACAATATAAGGTCAATGGTCTATTTAACGAACTAAATCCACCATGCAGGAAATCATCTATTGTGATCTGTTTCAGCCATCACACAATGTCTATCACAATATAAGGTCAATGGTACGTTTAAGGAACTGAATCCACCATTCAGGAAATCATCTATTGTGATATATTTCAGCCATCACATGATGTCTATCATAATCTAAGGTCAAGTTATTGTAAGATCATCACCTTTCAATAACTCTTACAAATACAAGTGAAGTCATCATTTGGAAGTCATCACTTCCTCATGATGTACACAGGGTCCAATTAATATAAATTTCTTCATTAGTACAATAATCCATTATTACAATCATATCAAGTTTACCTCAAAAGTATTCCACCTTCATTAGTGAACTCCCTCTTAATCTAGAAGTTCTTTAGAATACAAATTTCTATGAATACAATTTTGAGTTACTGACTTCAGCAAGGGTAGCTTGATGTTTGAGTCTGTTATGGTATTTTGTTGCAATGTGTCCATAGTTGTCGCATCTATCACATTTCACTTTAGACATGTTATGTTTGAGCTTTTCATGACATTTTGTTGTAGTGTGCCCATAGTTTTCGCATCTATAACATTGTAATTTAGACATGTCTCTTTTCTTGAACGACTGGTTATCATTTGAGTACTTTCCCCTTTTCCTTTTCAACCTAGTGACGAGAACCTGAACATATTCACTTATGGGTTCCATGATTCTTCTATATATTAGATAACACTCTTCTTGAATGCAGTCATCTTTTAGTTGATTAAATTTGAGGAGTTTCGAATGAGCACTTACTCCTTGTCTAAAGTTTTCCCATGACATAGGGAGTCCATTTAAAGTTACCATAGTTAACTCTTTACTATCATAGATGTGACCAATTGTTGGTAGTTGGTTTCTTAATTCTGTTATCCTCATAAAATATGAGGTAATGGTCTCTCCTTTATTCATTTTAATATTAGAGAGTTGATTTTTAAGAGTAAGGATCCTGCTAGTGTTATTGATCTCATACATATTTTATGGGGGTTTGAACATTTTAAATGCAGAGTCTAACTTTGTGATAATGGGTAGTAGATGATATTTTACTCCATCTACTAATAGCTCCATTGCTTTGGTATTATCCTTTTCCCATTGTCTCTTCTCATCATTCTCATTAGGAGGATTTTATATGATTCTGTTTAACTCATTCTTTCTTAGTATAAATAACATACGTAGTTTCCAGGATTCAAAATTTGAAGCACCTTCAAGTCTGTCCTCAAGTCTAATTCTATTCACCATTTTCTAGCTAGAAGATTCTCAAAGAATATATGAATTTGAAAAATCTGATCTTAATCTTTCTTTAATCCAATTGGATCTTCCTTCAAGTGGTTTAGGATTTATAGAAGGAACTTGGCTCTCATAGCATGTTAAATTTAGATCAGAATATATGGCTTTTAAATTTTCTTATATAATCTCAATATATGTAATGTATTTAATCACAATATATATATATCAATATTATGCTGATTTTATGAATGAGACTTGTATTGTTTGATGTATGTATATCTCCTCAATCAAAATGATTATTGGATATAAATATAGAAGACATGATGATATAGAGGCATGTCTCTTTGAAGAGACATTACTCTATATAATCATGTCTTTTCAATATCCAAGTTAATCACATGAAACCGAAATATTAATCGGCGTTACCAACTTACAATTGATGCCTTTTATAAATAATGATCGGTTTACTAAATGAAATCGGTGATATGTTAAACATGTCGATTGGTAATAGTACTTAATAGATGATCGATGATGCCCTATCAACTGATCGATATTAATGCTAAACAGATATCAAACATGGATTGATAACAATTAGTATTTAATTTAAATTGATATCAATTGGTATATTATATGAGTATTTTAATATTATTTATTTTATCAACATTATACATAAGTATCAACATAAGTTGGGGCATCTTAACTCACAATCTAAGAATAGTTCCCATTCAGAGGTGCTAGTATGTGAGGATCATTGTATAGATCTGATAAGGTGTTCAATAAAAGATTCAGGTCAGGGTATCTCTCAGGGACCTACACAAGTTCAGCCAGGGCTTCCTTCACGCTTACAAGAGACTTCAGTATGTGAGGATACAAGTTCAGATCCAATTGGGTGCCCGAATGATGAGATTACCCAGGATAAGATTGGGAACTCTATCTGAGATTATTCGGAGTTTTCCCCAAGCACTTTGGTTATAACAGAAGTTATTTAATTCTTTAATAATATTTTAATGCAATCTCAGAGCTCATCTCACCAGGGCACCCCAAAGGAAGTCAAGAGTATTTGATGGAAAATTTTAGAGAAATCTAGCCATGAGGTAGACAACATTATCCACCAGCTCATGTTTGAAGACTATTTGATAAATGTGTCAAATATGCATGATGTATTCAACAAACACAGTGTAGTTGATTTTAAGGCTTGAAACCTCTCATATCATACTATATGGGGCTTAGCACATAAAATGATTAATGACACTGCAGCAGAGGAGGGTGATATTTTTGAAATAGTTCAGAGTCCACTAGAGGAAAAGTTAACAAATGATAAGGAGTTCAAATAGATTGATATGGAACTTCAATATCATAAGGGCTAAAATCATCTTCTCCATAAACATATTAACATGCTATAATTAGATGAGGAGGGTGAAGTTTCAACATGGTTTCTTTCACAAGCCACTAAGTATAATAATGATTTTTTGTCATGAGATAATTGAACAGAATTGTTTAGTATAGTTCCTATGCATGAGAATGGGGAAAACATTGGGGCTGTCATTGATCAAACTGACAAGATGGAAAAAATAACTTCCCAAATAGAACTTGAACTTCAAGATGATGCTGACAAGATAGGGGATGTTATTCCCAATGGAAAGGATCTATATAGGTTAGAGTCAAATATCCCACAGGGGGGATATGATCATACATTAGTGTTATCCATTGACTAAATCCCCAACCAAAAAACACAAGGCATACAAAATCCAAAGAAGAGGGGTAGAAAACCTAAGTGTATGAAGACTAAGACATAGATTGCAACAGGCATTCAGTCTACATTAGATGTTAAGTTTACACCATCTAAAAGATTGACAAGGATAACTCAGTGTTGTCCTTGTACACAATGAAGATTAGCTCATGGAATGTCAAAGGCATAAATACCTTTGATAAAAGATGTAGAATTAAACAAGAGCTGGAGTCAATGCAGGCAGATATTATTATGTTACAAGAAACGAAGATGTCACAAGAAGCTTTCGATAAAATGATTGATAAATTGGGAAATTGGAAATCAATTCATAGAAAAGGTGTGGGTGGCTCAGGGGGAATTGCAGTATTATGGGACCCTAAAATTGTGCAAGGGAAGCTCATCGACCAGAATGAAAGTTGGAAACTAATTAAAATCACAATATTTGATCTAGTCTTCATCCTGGTTAATGTATATGGCCCCATGGCTACACATGACAAACACATACTGTGGAATAATTTGATGTGTATCATCCAACACAAAAATATATATTCCCTAGTTAAATGCGATACTTAAGCCATCAGAAAATAATGGGGGAATATGTCCTCCCTTGAAAACTATCCAATGTTTTTTTAATTTTGTAGAAGACAATGATCTGTTGGACATTAAACCCAAGAGTGGATCCTATACTTGGACTAACAAGGGGAAGGTGTCTCCCAGATAGCAATAAGATTGGATAGGTTTCTTATTTCATAGGAGTAGAAACTAACAAATTTCACAATCCAATAAGGAATTATGGTTCGTCCAGGATCAGACCATTTTCAAATGTTGATGACATGTAACTGATTGAATGTTTGAAGATGATAAGTTGATCACCTAAATGCAGAAGGATAATGCAAGACATTAAATTAGTTAATGGACTATATTGTCATTGATGTCAACCTGATATAATCTAATCGGTCATAATAAAAGTGTCAAAGACTTTAGAGAATCAGAGAGAGAAAGATTATGCTTTCAGTAATGCATAAAAGACAAGCATTCACAATGTGACTTCAAACACCAATGACTAGTGGAAATCAATGGATATAGATCACCAAAAGTTATGTCATAGTGATGCTCGAGAAAGAACACCAACAATCATTACTGATGAGAAGAATCACAAACATAACCGACGGCCATAAACATAGTGTAAACTGATAGAGAAGCCCGAGGAGAACTAGAGTGTTGACCGAAGCTATCAAATATTTAAACCACTGAAATTAATGTAAGTTCTGAATTGACAAAATATCTAGCTAGAAGAGATAAATATGGACTTAACTTGTAGTTATCTTTGTTTTCATCGACAAGATAAATCCAGAGATAAGTAAAGGATTTAAAGTTGTTTTGTCCAGTTGGTAAGAAGATCTCTACGAGATAAAACATGAGTTTTTCTTTAAATCTAATTGGCGAGAATTGTAAATCATGCCAAGATCAAGAAAATCAAGAACCTAACAATGGTGATATCATGTCTATAAAAGAGACAACTTAACTCATTACAAATTGAGTGGGTGAATGAATGAAAAGAGGATGCTGAAGAGAAACTGATGAAGAGAAACTGATGAAGAGAAACTTCATACAGTCATGATAAATCAAGCTGAGGAAAGAGCTAAAGGTTTTTGTAGACACTGAGAAAAAGAGCACAACATCACCGAGTATAAGGAAAGTGGAGCAAAGGTATTAACAAATATATATTGATCAGATTAGTTTTATGAGATTACAATAGATCTAAAAATCTGCAAGTATAAGTTGTATATGTGAACATATCATATTGTTTTAGTTTAACCATTGATTCAGAAAGTCCCTTAACCAAGTAGGATTTATAGATCCTTTCTATATTGAGATACATCCCAAGGAGTATCAAAAAGTTTGATCATGAAGATAGCATGAGATGCTAGATACCTATTGACAGGCCAAGTGAGTGTTTGATCAAGCAAGGTAGCATAAAGATGCCCGATATCAAGTGACAGACTAAACTTTTAAATCCTCTAACAAGGTCACACCTAACTGTGTATTTGTAACATTTAATAGGGTTGTCTCTTCAACGATCTCTCTTCTAAAGAGTGAAAATTTTGGGTTACCGGTCCCAAGTGGTTTTTCCCTTAACAGGGTTTCCACGTTAAAAATCCATGTGTTAATGTGTTTATGAGTCATTACTTTTGTGTTTTGCATTACACATAGCTAATTTGGATTGATTGGTATAATCTAGATAATTTAATGTATTTCAATAAAATAATAGACTACTATTTGGTAAACATATAGTATAATGTTTAAAAAAGCATTCCGAGCAGTAGTAATTTGATAATAGTATTTGAAGGCATTCATCTTATAGGACTAAAGATAACTAGAGGCTTAATATTGTGGTACTAAGTGTTTGGGTTGATTATTGAAATATTTTTGAGGCCATTGATTCACCCCCCCCACCTCTCAGTTATTACTAACAATTGGTATCAGAGCTTGTGTGCTTAGTAAGGGAGTTTAACAGCTCAAGCAAAAGATCACAAGATGAACAGTGGAGATGTGCCCAAGTTGAATAAAGACAACTTTGCATCATGAAAAAGAAGAATAAGAATCCACCTATCAAGTATTGGAAATGACATTCTTCAATACTTAGATATTGAATATGTGTTGCCTACATGACCTCACATTCTTGAGCAATTAAGAGTAAAGCATGAGCACAAATGCATGATGATAGAACTTGCATCATCACTTTTTGATGCTAAGTTTGAAGATGTCAAAACCTGCACCTCTACAAAGAAAATGTGGGATAAGTTGAAGTGGGTACATGGAGGAGATGCCAATGTACTAAGAGAAAAGACAGAAAGCCTAAGAGGGATGTTTTATGACCCAAGGATGAAAGAAGGAGAAAATATCACTTAGTATAGTTGCAGAATCAAAGAGGTAGTCAATGCTATCCGAGGAGATGGAGGTGTACTTGAAGAGGAGATAGTGGTAAGTAAAATCTTAAGAACCTTACTGCATGTATATGCTATTAGAGTTTCTACTATTCAATAAATGAGAGCAGATGCAAACAATAAAGTTACTCTAGATAGTCTGATTGGTAGACTAATTTCATTCGAAATGAATAACTTTGATAATAGTGTCTTACCATCTATAGAATCTACATTCAAATCTTATTTAAAGATAAGTAACTCAAGTCATAGACATGCCATTAGAAATGATAGTAACAGTGATAATGAGGATCAAGGACATGATGAGATTGAAGCACTAGTGGTGAGAAGATTGCAGAAAGACAAAGGTAGATACAAAGGTAAATTACCACTTGTATGTTTCAATTGTAAAGAGGTTGGGAACTTTGCTACAAGATGTCCAAACAGAAGAAAAGATGATAGAGGAAATGACAAATCATATTAGAAGAAGTTTGATAGAGGTGATAATAGAGGTTACCGAAGCAACCGATAATTTGAAAAAAGAGATACCCAAGACTACAAGGACAAAGAGATACTATGGAGATAGGTATTTTATTCTCTTTGTTCATGATTATTCTAGAATGATAACAGTCATGTTCTTAAAAGATAAATCAGAAGCATTTAAGATGTTTAAATATGTATATGGCTATGGTAGAAAAGCAAAGTGAAAGGAAATTGAAATGCTTAAGGTCAGATAGAGGAGGGGAATTTACTTTAGAAGAATTCACTAACTATTGCAATGAGCATGGAATTAAAAGACATGTTTCTGCAATGAGAACACCACAACAAAATGGAATTGCTGAAAGGAGAAAAATATGAATTGATGACTGTGCAAGAACATTGATGATTGAGAAAAGAATCAATCAAAGTTTCTGGAGGGAATCTGTCACTACTGTTGTCTACACATTAAACAAAGTACAATTGAAGAAGGACACAAAGAAGACACCATATGAGCTTTGATATGGTCATACATCCAATGTAAGTTACTTCAGAATCTTTGGCAGTCAATGTTATATTTTTAAGGATGATAGAAATGGAAAAATTGACTCCAAAAGTTATGAAGGTATATTTATAGGGTACTCAACCAAAAGCAAGGCTTATAAATGTCTTAACAAGTCATCTAACAAAATCATTGAAAGTGCAAATGTGAAAATAGATGAATTTGCAGAAAAGAATGATAAGGAAATCAAAAAAGAACCAAAGGACTACAATAGGTTTATTTATATAGAACCTGACACTCTACCTGAGCAACAGATTGTTGCACCTAAGCATCAGGCTACAATTACCAAAAATCAAGAAAATCCTCAAGATGATGTTCCGAACAATGGAGATGAGAACGAAGGTCAAGAAGATGATGAGAATGATGAAAACGGAGCTGAACCAAAAATTGCCAAGTATGTCAGAAGACATCATCCACAAAATCAAATCATAGGAGGCAAGAAGGCTAGAACAAGAACAAGAAGTAAGTCACTAAACACTAGATGTTTACTTTGTGATTTTGAGCCTAAATCTTTTAACACTACACTTGAGAATGAAGAATGGGTCAGTGCTATGAATGAAGAAATATAATAGATTGAGAAGAATAGTACATGGACACTAGTAACAAGACCAGATGACAAGAATGTCATCAATACCAAATGGATATTCAGAAACAAGCTGAATGAGAATGGAGAAGTCACTAGAAACAAAACAAGGTTAGTATTCAAGGGATATGAATAAGAAGAAGGTATTGACTATGGAGAAACCTTTGCACCCTTTTCTATACTAGAAGGAGTTAGAATCTTATTTTCTTATGCTGCATTTAAAGGATTCAAGGTATACCAGATGGATGTCAAATCTATATTCCTAAATGGAATACACAAAGAAGAGGTATACATTGAACAACCAAAAGGGTTTGTTGATCTAGACAAGAAGAACATGGTATGTAGACTACATAAAGCCTTGTATGGAATGAAACAAGCACCTAGAGCCTGTTATGAAATATTTCACTCATCTCATTAGCATAAAATTTGTTAGAACAAGTGAAAATAGCAATCTGTACTTAAAAGAAGATACTGATGGTAATATTCTGATTGTTGAAATTTTTGTTGATGATATCATTTTTGGGGGAAATGAATCATTATGAAAATCCTTTGCTAATGAAATGAGAAAGGAATTTGAAATGTCTATGTTTGGGGAGATCAAATTATTTCTTGTTCTATAGTTTCTTCAACAAGATGCAGACATATATATCACCCTGTCAAAATACATCAAGGAAGTGCTGAAGATATTCAAGATGGAAGATTCCAAACCAGTTTGAACACCTATGGCTCCTAGATGTAAGATGACAAAAGAAGACAAATCAAATGAGGTAAATCATACCTTATATAGATCAATGATTGGAAAACTAATGTATATTGTTCATACCAAACCATGTATAGCAGATGAAGTTGGAATAGTTTCAAGATTCTCTGCTAATCCCAAAGAATCACATATGACTGTTCTCAAGAGAATTCTGAGATATATGAAGAACACCAAGGACTATGGATTATAGTATAAAAGAGAAGGAAAATTTGAGCTAAAATTCTATACAGATGTTGATTGAGTTGGAAACATTGATGATCAAAAGAGCATAAGTGGAGGGGCATTCTTAATGGGTGACATACTTGTCACATGGATCTACAAGAAGTAAGGATGCATCTTTCAGTCTGCTGTAAAAGAAGAGTATGTGGTTTCTGCTGCAAATCGCTCTAATATTGCATGGATCAAACAATTACTGGAAGGTATGAATATCAAGATTCTTGAACCAGTAATATCTATTGTGATAATACCAGTGCAATTCAGATTTATAAGGATCTAGTCATGCACGCTAAGACTAAGAATATTGCTATAAAGTATCACTATCTGAGAGAACAAGTGCAAAAAAAGGAGGTGACACTAGAATATGTTAAATCAAAGGAACAACTAGTTGATATATTCACCAAGCCATTACCGAAGGATACATTTGAGTACCTGATATAGAGATAGGGGTCCAAACCTTGTCTATCGGTCAGTGAGCTAACTAGGAGGTTGCATCAGCCTATACCAAATCTGAAGATCAGTCATGTTGATGCAGACACTAAGATAAACAATAATAGATATATATGTACACAACAAGGTAAAAATATGCACTGAACACCAGAGACATTGTATTGCTGATGGATAGGGAAATTCAAGGAATATATTATAAAGGGATGGAACATGATATCGATAATTTTTGTTTGGCATTGTTGTCAAATGGACTGATGATATCATTATCATATAAAGGGAGAGATTATCTCATTAATCAGAAAAGAATATATCATTATCCATGAAGTAAAGTTCCTGAGAATCAGAAGGGAAAGTTAATGAATATTCTAAGGGAGAGAAATTGATTACATATGAAATATCCATCTAAGGGAGAAAAGTAACAAAGGGAGAAAGTTCAGACAAAGGGATGGATTGTTGTCAAAGGAAAAAGATACTATCAAGAAGAGAAATAGTCAAGGCAGTGCACATATCAAAGTAGAGACATCACATGATACATGTATCCAATGAAGAGATTGAAGATTGACGACAACCATTCTGCATGAAACAAATCTAAGCTATTTTAGAGCTTACCAAAAGCTAGACATTTGTAATATTTACATTTGGAAAGCTTGATGAAACTGTTATATTTCATATCAAGTATTATACTAATAATATAGTATGACAATGTAGTATGCTAAAGTCAATGCCAAATGGAGAGATTGATGACATATAACTGATTGAATGTTTTAAGATACTAAGTTGATCACCAAAATGCAAAAGGATAATGCAAGACATTAAATCAGTTAATGGATTGTATTGTCATTGATGTCAACTTGATATAATCTAATCGGTTATAATCAAAGTGTCAAAGACTTCATAGAATTAGAGAAAAAAGATTACACTTTCGGTAATGCATAAAAGACAAGCATTCACAATGTGACTTCAAACACCGACGGCTAGTGGAACCTGACAGACAAAGATCACCAAAATTCAAGTCACAGTGATGCCCAAGAAAGAACACCGATGAGAATTACCGATGAGAAAAATCAAAAGCATAACCGACGACACAAAACATAGTGTAAATTGATAGAAAATCCCAAGGAGAACTGGAGTATTGACTGAAGCTATCAAAGAGTTAAAACACCAAAATTAACTTAAGTTCAGAAATGAAAAAATATGTAGCTGGCAGAGCTAAATATGGACTTAACTGGTAGTTATATTTTTTTTCATCGACAAGATAAAGCCAAAGATAAGTAAAGGATTTAAAGTTGTTTTGTCCAGTTGGAAAGAAGATCTTTGCAAGATAAAATAAGAGTTTTGCTTTCAATCTAATTGGCGAGAATTGTGGATCACACCAAGATCAAGAAAATCAAGAACCTAACAATGGTGATATCATGTCTATAAAAGAGACAACTTAGTTCATTATGAACTGAGTGGGTGAATGAATGAGAAGATAATGCTAAAGAGAAACTGATGAAGAGCAACTTCATACAATCCTGATTAATCAAGCTGAGGAAAGAGTTAAAGTTTTTGCAGACACTGAGCAATAGAGCACATCATCAATGAGCAGAAGGAAAGTGGAGCAAAGGTATTAACAGAGATATATTGATCAGATTAGTTTTATGATAGTATAATAGATCTACAAATCTACAATTATAAGTTGTATATGTGAACAGATCATACTATTTCAGTTTAAACATTGATTAAACAAGTCTCTTAACCAAGCAAGATTTAAAGATGCTTTCTATATTGAGATACATCCCAAGAAGAATAAAAAAGTTTGATCATGAAGATAGCATGAGATGCTAGATACCTATTGATAGGACAAGTCAGTGTTTGATCAAGGAAGGTAGCATAGAGATGCCCGATATCAAGTGACAGACTAAAATTTTAAATCCTCTAACAAGGTCACACCTAACAATGTGTTTGTAACCTTTAACAGGGTTGGCTCTTCACCGAGCTCACTTCAGAAGTGTGAAAATTTTGGGTTACCGGCCCCAAGAGGTTTTTCCCTTAACAGGGTTTCCACGTTAAAAATCTATGTGTCAATGTGTTTATGAGTCATTAATTTAGTGTTTTGCATTACACATAGCTAATTTGGATTGATAGGTATACTCTAGATAATTTACCATCTTTTGGTAAATTAACAGACTGCTATTCGGTAAACATACAGTTAAGGTTTAACAAAGCATTCCAAGCAGTAGTAATTTGATAATATTATTTGAAGGCATTCATCTTATAGGACTGAAGATAACTAGAGGCTTAATATTGTGGTACTAAGTTTTTGGGTTGATTAATAGAATATTTTTGAGGCCAATGATTCCCCTCTCAGTTATTTTTAACAAATATTTCTACAAGCAGATTCTCAAAATGCAAGCCAGGTATTCCAACATCAGTCATCTTTTAAGTTTGAATGGATGTGGGTGAGTGCCCCATGATGTAAAGGATAAAAAATGCATGAATTTGCAGAAAAAATAAAGCATATCAAGAAGCACATTAAAAAATGGAATGAGGTAGTATTCAATAATATATTCAAAGAAAAAGAGCATGTCAAAAGATAGCTAGCTAACATCTTGGAAAAAATAATAAGTCAGGGTATGGAAAATGGTGATTATGATAAAAAAAAAAACTTACAACAAGAGTGGGAAGAGATTTGCAGTAGAGAGGAGGAATATTGGTGTAAAAAATCAAGAGAACTTTGGCTAACAGATGGTGATAAAATAACAAAAAATTTCCATGCATCTTCAACACAGAAGAAAGAAACAAAATGTATCTTTTCCATTAATCAGGAAGATTTAGGTAACCCAATAGTGCATCCCAGTGGTATCCAAAAGGAAGGGGTCGGGTTCTTCAAAACCCTGCTTGCACCAGTAAATCTACCCACACCAGATGTCCTACATGTGCAAGATCTTCTTGATGCCATTTCTCCAATTATATC
Source organism: Thuja plicata (assembly GCA_018584345.1). NCBI lineage: Eukaryota > Viridiplantae > Streptophyta > Pinopsida > Cupressales > Cupressaceae > Thuja > Thuja plicata. The sequence goes on from MU226428.1 coordinate 2,797,783, forward strand.
AGAAGCATACAATATTTCATTGATGGCCTCTTTCACATTTTGTGAATTAAGAGGAGAATTATTATCATTGCCTCCAGATAAAGCACTAGGCCTAGATGGATTCAAGACCCTATTCTTTCAGGTCTGCTGGGATTTTATTGGATGAGAGTTGCTGGGTGTTATAGAAGAATCTAGGAAAAGAAAATTTATGCGAAGATACAATAATACTACCAACATAGCCATCATTCCCAAGATTGATACAACCAAACATTCTTAGACTTCAAACCAATCTTGCAATGCAATACAATCTAAAAAATCATTACAAAGGAAATCTATCTTAGAATGCAACATTTGATCCCAAATCTTGTTTCGCAAGAGCAGGGCAGATTTGTTCTGAGCAGGGAAACTCCAGAAGGGGCTCTAGTTTCTCATGAGGTGC
>MU226428.1:2800586-2811059 GCA_018584345.1 Thuja plicata
TATATATACATATACATATATATATATATATATACATATATATACATATACATACATATATACATATATATATATATACATATGTACATATATATATATATACATATATATATATATATATAGTTTTATTAAAATTATTACACATTATTAATATTGGAAGAGGAATATTAATATCTGTTAATAATTGTTACATTAATGTTTATATTTTGTTACTCTTGTAATTATATTTGAATATTAGTAATTATCTAATAGATTAATTTCTATATGTTAGATGTTATAAATTAGTCTATAGAGGTTATTCGCATTTTCCTTGGAGATTTAATTATAGTGTTATACATAATTTCATTAGATGAATGAATTTTCATAATGTTATTATAAATTTGTTTATCACTATGTTTTGACTAGTTCCTTCTGAAATTGAGTTTATCAGAGCCATCTTTCTACACTGGGAGCTCTGGGAAATTTGTATGTCCATTAGTTGTCTTTTGGTTTAAAACTTGAAACAAACATAGACATAAAACTCTGATGTATTTTAAACTATTGCGTTGTGTTTATTTATTTTCTAAAGTCACTTTTTGGTTCTGGTTTTGAGTTGTTGCTTGGTTCTCTGGTTGCTTCAGGAATCATGCTTCAGACTAGAGCTAGTAGAGGTCGTAGTAGAGGCCGAGATGGTGGTCGTGGAAGGGGTAGAGATCATAGTCCTTCCATGAGTGTCAGTCAAGACATTGCTCATCAACATAGTAGAGATGAGCAAAAGGATGAACATCAGTCTGGGTCTAGAGATCCAGACATTAGGAAGTTATTGAAGGTGATTTTGAATCATCTTGGTCCTAAGCAGGGTAGAGTGGAGAAGGTTGTTTCACACCATTCTTAGTTAGAGAAGAGGTTGAGGGTGAGGTCTAGGAGCCCTCTGAGGAGCACCATCATAGTTGATCTTGATGTTGTGGTAGGGAACCACATGAGGATTCTTTTGAGACTACGACCTACTCCCTTTGATGGGAAAGGACCAGGATATAAGGCAGAGACATAGCTTATTGCCTTGGAGAAGAGCTTTTCCATGCACCCCATTATTAGCAATACTAAGGCTAGGTATGCGGTCATGCAACTCTCTAAGTTTGCACCGGTGTGGTGGAAGATTGAAGAGGATAAGTTAGGGCTCCACATGGATACAATTACTTCGGAGTTGTTCCTTGAGAATTTAAAAGAGTGCTTCCTCTTAGATTAGTAGAGGCAGCAGTGAGTGGATAAGTTCCATAACCTGAAGCAATTGACCTTTTCATTGGAAGAGTATTGTTGGAAAGATTGTTAGAAAGCTAGAATGGAAACAATTGTTGTTTTGTCATTGATGTCAGACCTTAACTAGTGAGACTATTGCTATCTATTTGAGTACCATATCTATTGATTGATGAAGGAGATTTAAAAAGAAGAGCAAGTAGAATGGTTGAGTTATGGGAAATCACAAGGGTACTTGATCAGTTGGCACATTGGAAAAGTAATGTGTAGTTTATCTTTTCGATGACAGTTTACTATGAATAGTTTATGCCGAGTGAAGTCACTGATGACTGAGCACATGTAAATTGTCAAGGAAACCAGTGATGACCGACTGGAAGAACACAGTGTTGGTCGAGCAGCAGTATTTTGGTAATTGTTGAGATTTGAGATCTCTGGCTGACATAATTGATTTTATTGGGATATGTAAAGTTAATTAAGGATAAGCTCGATTGGTCCACACTATTTAAATGCATGGGTAACTGTAATTAATGTATGGATCAAATTTTTAATTAGTGACTACTTTGGAAAAGAAAATTAAAAGTAAAGATGGAAAGATCCATTGGATTTGACCTGACCTAAGATCTACGATATTGATTAAGCGGCAAAATATTTATCTGACCTATATGAAGAGGTATATGATAACCTCAAGGGGTTGTTCATGAAGTGTGCAAGAAGAGCATGCAAGAGGATTGCATAGTTAATTGACTGATTGGCATGATCTAGTAGAGAAGGCTGAATAGAGAAGCAGAGAGCTGTGAGAGTGATTGCTTGGTGGATTTCCAAGAAGATCTGAAATTGAAAAGAGAATGGAGGCCACTCAGTGAATTAGTAATAGAGCTGAATTGGATCTGGATTTCTAAAGTAAGTTGTACGTATTAGATCACACCTACTGATTACTTTCTAACCATTGTATCAGTCAAAATCCTTAACCAGGTTGACCTAACAATCATTGTATAAATCCTTTAAGCAAGGTGACATTTAGGTGGAATGTTCTAAGTCCTCTAACAAGGCCACTCCTGACAGGGTGATTAAATCCATTAACCAGGTTACATTTAGCAATGTGTTTTGTAACCTTTAACAGGGTTGGCTCCTAACAAAGCTCACTTCAGAAGAGTGAAAAATTGATAGCATGTTATTGGTGGTTTTTCCCATATTGGTTTTCCACGTTAAATACTGGTGTCAACTTGTTTGAATGTTTATGTTGTGTTTTACTATTAAGTTTCTACAAGATGATTACATCTAAACAGTAAACTGCATATGTATGTTGTTATTTTATGTTATTGCTTCCGAGTAGATCTAAGTTGTTCAAATTGGTATAAAGTTTAAATGGGCACATTTTGACCTGAGGATAACTGATTCACCCCCCTCTCAATTATTCTGAATTCATTCTAACAATTGGTATCAAAGATTTGGTCTCTTGAAAAAAATTTGAGGGCACTTGGAGTAAAAGATCAACATGTATAAAAAGGAGGTATCGAAGTTGAACAAAGATAATTTCCCTGCATGGAAAAGTTTGATGAAATTCATCTAGCTGATATTGGTGATGCTGCTAAGCACTATGTTGAACATGATTATATAACCCCCACTGCACCTGCCACAGCTACACAGTTAAGAGAAAAGAAGGAACACAATCAAGTAATGTTGGAGATTGCATCATCTTTCAACTATCATGAGTTTGAAGACATACAGATTTGTACAACTACAAAGCAGATGTGGGATGCCCTAGGAACTATATATGGAGGAAATACAAATGTGCTGAGAGCCAAATCTGAAATTCTAAGAGGTAAGTTTGATGAAATGAAAATGAAAGAAGGAGAAAATATTGTTCAATATTATGGTAGGATAAAGGAATTTGTAAATGCTATCCGAGGAGCTAAGGGAACAATTGATGATAACACCATTATGAGAAAGGTAATAAGAACACTTCTTCCTATATATGCTATTAGAGTCTCTGTAATTCAAGAGTTAAGATGTACTCCTAATAATAATTTGACTTTGGAAGGTCTGGTAGGAAGACTTGCTGCATTTGAGATGTCAAATTCTGATAACTATACTCCACAAGCTATTGAATCTGCATTCAAAACCTAGTTGGTCCTTAACAAATCAAAGAAATGAAAGAAATGTGTGAAAAGTGATAGCGACACTACATATGTTGATCTGGAAGAACTTGAAGCACTCATGGAAAAAAGACTATCAAGAGGAAAAGGAAAATTCAAAGGTAAATTTCCTATCATTTTTTTTCCATCTAACAAAGTTGGTCATATTGTTGCAATATGTCCTGATAAGAATGATAAAGATGAAAGTAGGGACAGTAAGTACAAAGATAGAAAGGATTACCGAGACTTCAGAAAGTATAATAATTACAAAGACAAAGGTAAGAAATATTTTTATATAGCTGAAGAAGATTCTGACAATACTTATGAAAATGATATGGAAGTTGTATATGTTGATATGAAAGATGATTTTGATGATGATGACAAAACTGCACTAATTCCTTATATGAGTAAAGGTGACCGTTAGATTATTGACAGTGGTTGTTCACATCACATGACTAGTGATAAAGATAAATTTGAAAACTTAGATTAGTGTAAAGGTGGTTATGTTAAATTTATTAATGATGCAGCATTTCTTGTTAAAGGGAAATGATTAATTAACTTTACTGACAAGATCAGATGTGACAATGTATATTGGGTTGGTGATCGTAATTATAATTTATTAAGTGTTGCACAGCTGAATAATTCTAGTTACAGATTTGAATTCCATCATAAGAAGGCAAAGATCTATGATGTCACTTGAGAATTAGTTGGAAGTGGTGAGCAAACAAAAGGTAACTTGTTCTATCTGGACTTAGCTGATGAGACATGCTTGTTTTCACATTATAATGATGTTTGGTTATGGTATAAAAGGTTGTGTCATGTAAATTGTGATAACTTGGTAAGCATAAGAAAATTGAAAAAGGTTAGAGGGCTGCCTAAGTTAAAGAAACCTAAAAATGCAATGTGTAAGCAATGTCAATTAGGAAAAATGACTAAATCTAGTTCCAAAAGCAAGACTCATACTTTTGAGGGAATTATGGAATTGGTTCATACTAACCTTTGTGGTCCCATTGGTGAGAAAATTTACTATGGAGATAGATACTTTATTCTATTTGTAGATGATTACTCAAGAATGATGACTGTTATATTTCTTCAAGAAAAATTTGATGCATTTCAGTTATTTAAGTGGTACTTGGCAAATGTTGAAAAGGAAACAGGTAAAAGCCTAAAATGTTTAAGATCTGACAGAGGAGGTGAGTTTATTTCTAATGATTTTAACAGGTTCTGCAATGAATGAGGGATAAAAATACAGATGTCCACACCTAGGACACCACCATAGAATGGTATTGCTCAAAGAAGAAATAGATCTATCATGGATTGTGCCAAAACACTAATCATGGAGAAAAATGTTGCACATAAATATTGGAGAGAAGCTATAAGTACAACACTCTATACCCTGAACAAAGTACAATTCAAGAAAGGTACTAATGCTACACCTTATGAGCTATGGTATGGGTATGCACCTAATGTAAAATATTTCAAAGTTTTTGGAAGAAAATGTTTCATACTAAAGGATAAAAAAAAATGGAAAACTTGATGCTAAAGGTGAGGAAGGCATATTTCTTGGTTACTCAACGAAAAGTAAAGCATACAAATATTTGAATTCTAACACTAACAAAATTGTGGAAAGTGCAAATGTTAGAATTGATGAATATGCAGAAAGAAATGAAGCTGAAAGCACACAAGAACCTGAAAGTTACAAATCATTCATCTATATGGATGAGGAAAATTCTAGTGAATTACCTGAAACTGAGAAAGGGGTTGTCAAGAAATAGCTAGCACCTCCGAGTCACAGAACAAAGCTGTCGGGAAATATGAGGTAATTTTTGAGCTATCTGATGGAGATTCCAAGTCACAGAATCAACCTGAATTGGACATGAATGATCAAATTGAAGCAGAAAAAGAACCTACTCTAGTAAAGTATCTAAGGAGGAACCATAAATCTGATCAAATTATAGGATCAAAGGATTCTACAGTTATGAAAAGAAGCAAGTTGAGAGAGGATACATGCTTATTATGAGACTAAAATAGTAAAATATGCTTTAGACAATGAAGATTGGATACAAGCCATGAATGAAGAATTGAACAAATTTAGAAGAATAAGACTTGGACAATTGTACCTAGGCTGAATGACAAAAATGTAATTGGTACTAAGTGGGTATTCATAAATAAGCTGAATGAACATGGAGAGGTAACAAGAAAAAAAGCTAGACTGGTATGCAAAGGTTATGCACAAGAGGAAGGAATTGATTATGGAGAAACATTCACCCCAGTTGTAAGATTGGAAGGAGTTAGAACCTTACTTGCATATGCAGCCTACAAAGGTTTTAAAGTCTAAAATGGATGTATAGTCAACATTTCTAAATGGGATATTACAAGAAGTATGGATTGAACAAGTTGATGGATTTGTTGACCCAAGCAATAGGAACATGATTTACAGATTACACAAAGCACTATATGGATTGAAGCAAGCACCAAGAGCATGGTATGAGAGTTTGCACAATTATCTAATAAAGATTGGATTTGCTAGAACCAATGACAACATCAATCTGTATTTGAAGATAGAGCAAAGTAAAGGTACTTTATTGGCTGAAATTTTTTTTGATGACATTATATTTAGTGGACAAGATGTGTTATGCCAAACATTTGCAAAGGAGATGTAAACTGAATTTGAGATCTCTATGTTTGGTGAGATAAAAAAAATTTTTTGGCTTACAAATATATCAAATGAAGAATGGTATCTATATTACTCAATCAAAATATGTCAAGGAGATATTAAAATTTTTTGGAATGGAAGTTTCAAAACCAGTGAGTACACCCATGGCTACTGGACATAAGTTAACAAAAAATGATGATACAAAAGAAGTGAATCAAACCCTTTATAGATCAATGATTGGGAAGATGCAATATGTTGTGCACAACAGACCTGATATTGCACTGGCTATTGGTATTGTTGCGATATTTTCTACCAATCCCAAAGAAATATATATGATGGCAGTAAAAAGAATTCTAAGATATTTGAAAGGAACAGATGACTATGGTCTGTATTAAAAAAAGAACATGACAAGTTTTAACTCAGAGTCTATACTGATTTTGATTGGGCTAGAAATATGGATGATAGGAAAAGCACAATAGGAGGAGCATTTTTTTTAGGAAAAAGATTGGTTTCATGGACAAGCAAGAAATAGAATTGCACCTCACAATCTATAGCTTAAGGTGAGTATGTGGCAGCAACAGTTAATTGTTCTAATATTGTGTGGTTGAAGATACTACTGAAATGTATGAAAGAGGAGATCATAGAACCAATTGTCATATATTGTGATAACACGAGTGCCATTAATATTTCTAAGAACCCTGTTATGCACTCTAAGACAAATTATATAGCTATCAAGTATCATTACTTGAGGGAGCTAGTTCAGAAGACGGAAGTGAGACTAGAATATGTGAATACTGAGTAGTTAGAAGACATATTTACAAAGGCACTACCCAAGGATGCTCATGAGTATCTGTGAGGTAAATTAGGGGTAATTCCCCTAACTAAGGCTAATTAGTTCAAAATAGAATTGTTGCATCAAAAATATATATTCATAATATCTTACACATTCATGCACAGGAAGTCACACTTTAGGATGTTGCCTAAAGCTATGAAAGACAAACAAAGAGAGAAAAGAGGATCAGTCATAAGCAAGATGATAGGAACAACATGATACAAAGTTTAGAACAAAAGAATTTTCATGATGAAGATGTCAATGTCATTGGCATTGTTTTCAAAGAGGGAGAAGTTTACTGAAAGAGGGAGATGTTTACTATATACTTAGAGAGATTACTGAAAAAGAGATTGTTGTCAAAGATGGAGAGATTAATGAAAGAGGAAGTCTACAGATGAACAAAAATAGAAAGATTTTAGATTGATTATAGACACAGAAGGAAAAATTTTTACAAGATGAAAATCAGAATGAAGCTAAAGAAATTAATGAAGATTTGTTCATATCAAGGAACACAGGCAGACTTTTTGGATTGTATGGTAACTACGGTTGGAAAATTATTGTTTTATTGTTTAGTGTTGCCATCAATGCCAAAGAGGGAGATTGTTGGAAAGATACAATAGAAAAAATTGTTGTTTTCTCATTGATGTCAAACCTTAACTGGTGAGACTATTGCTATCTGTTTGAGTACCATATCTATTGATTGATGAAGGAGATTTAACAAGAAGACTAAGTGGAATGGTTGAGATATGGGAAATCACAAGGGTACTTGATCAGTTGGTGCATTGGCAAAGTAATGTGTTGTTTATCTTTTTGATGATAGTTTACTGTGAATAGTTTATGCCGAACGAAGTCAGTGATGACTGAGTGCCAGTAAATTGCTGAGGAAACCAGTGATGACCAAGCGGAAGAACACAGTGTTGGCTGAGAAGCAGTATTTTGGTAATTGTTGAGATTTGAGATCTCTGGCTGACATAATTGATTTTATTGGGATATGTAAATTTAATTAAGGATAAGCTCGATTGGTCCAAACTATTTAAATGCATGGGTAACTGTAATTAAGGAATGGATCAAATATCTAATTAGTGATTTCTTTGGAGAAGCAAATTAAATGTAAATATGGAAAGATCCATTGGATCTGACCTAACCTAAGATCTACGATCTTGATTAAGTGGAAAAAGGTTTATTTGACCTAGATGAAGAGATATATGATAACCTCAAGGGGTTATTCATGAAGTGTGTAAGAAGAGCATGCAAGAGGATTGCATAGTTAATTGACTGATTGGTATGATATAGCAGAGAAGGATGAACAAAGAAGTAGAGAGCTGCAAGAGTGATTGCTTGATAGATTTCCAAGTAGATCTAAAGATTGAAAAGAGAATGGAGGCCACTCAATGAATTAGCATTAGAGCTGAATTGGATCTAGATTTGCAAAGTAAGTTGTATGTATCAGATCACACTTGCTGATTACTTTCTAACCATTGTATCAGTCACAATCCTTTAACCAGGTTGACCTAATAATCATGTATAAATCCTTTAAGCAAGGTGACATTCAGGTGGAATGTTCTAATTCCTCTAACAAGGCCACTCCTAACAGGGTGATTAAATCCTTTAACTAGGTCACATTTACCAATGTGTTTTATAATCTTTAACAAGGTTTTCTCCTAACAGAGCTCACTTCAGAAGAGTGAAAAGTTGATAGCATGTTATTGGTGGTTTTTCCCATATTGGGTTTCCACGTTAAATACTGGTGTCAACTTGTGTGAATGTTTATGTTGTGTTTTACAATTAAGTTTCTACAAGCTCATTACATCTGAACAGTAAACTGCATATGTATGTTGTTATTTTATGTTATTGCTGCCGAGCAGATCTAAGTTGTTCAAATTGGTATAAAGTTTAAATGGGCACATCTAGACCTGAGGATATCTTATTCACCCCTGCTCTTAGTTATTATGAATTTATTCTAACAAGTATGAGTGTAGATTCTTCAAGCTCAAGTATTATGCGGGTTATTTACAAGATTCATCCCTTATGATTCAAGATTTTATTAGGGGGCTTAATGAACACATCATCAAGGAATTTAGGCTCTTTGAGCCTATGAACCTCAAAGAAGCAGTCATTAAAGCTACTCTTGTGGAGGTGAATCTAGCTTTGGGCCATAGTGGTCAGTTGGGAGTTCAACCTAGTGTAACTACTTCTGGTTTCAGAGGTAATAATTCTCATAGAGGTTAGAATTCTAGAGGTCCTTCTACCTTTCCAAAAGGTAATCAGTCTCAAAAGTAGGGAGGAATCATTCATCCTACTTTTATTAGTAGTTCTCAAATTAGGAATTTTCATGATATTCTGTGCAATAGGCACAATTAGACAGTTTAGGCAACATAGAGTGTGCATCAGGATTTTAGTAGGGGTAGTTTTCAATAGTATAGTGCACCTTCAGTTAGAGGAGGTGGTTGCAGAGAAGCTTGTTTTTTATGTACATAGTTTTGTCATATTGCAGTCAATTGTCCCTAGTGTGCATCACAGTTCTCAGGAGAGTGGCTAGTAGCTTCTGAGCCTATAGTTGGGAATGTTGGTGGATCTCATCTAGTGTATGCATCCTTTGATCACCCTCCAGTTGTATATCATGCTACTATTAGTGGGCTTGAGAGTAGAGGACCAATAGCTAGTTTGCGCAATCCTACAGTAGGGAATGATCCCTAGTGTTCGAATTAAAGACCTGGGAAGGGTCCTATGGGACGCACACTTTGTGTCTTTTGGGACTCAGTAAGATGCTTTGTGTTGAGATATTTACATATCTATCTTTGTTGTAGGATTTGAGTAGTAAGCCTAGTTTTAGGGGGGTGTAATACCCACTCCAAACTAGTTTTAGGGGGGTGTAATACCCACCCCTTAGTTTTCTTTTCTATTTTAGTTGCCGAACTCTTTTAGGCCTTTTCATGAATGTGTTGGTTATTTTAGTTGGTTTTAAGGGTATTCATGTATTATGTTTCATTATGTTGTTGATCCATTGCGTAGTTATGTTATATCTTCTATATACATGTGATTTATGGTTATTTCATGACGGTTAAGTATATGTTATGATGTGATTTTGATAATGGTTTCTTGACAAGACTGGTCCAATATTTGTATGTGCATGGATCATTTTTATGTTTTTACTTTTCTATTTGATGTGCTTGGTATGGTATGGGACAGAGTCGTAGTTACTTACTTTGGCAAGATCCACATGATAAAATAGTATCAACCACTGTTTGTTATATTATATATATGCATGTATGTTCATCTTTGTGATGACAGGTTTGTAGGTACTAGGCTATGTCTTCCTTGAATTGGCAGGAGTGAGCGTGCCCTGTAATACCCCTCTAACCCTAATATAAGTTTTGTGTTTTTGTACGAAGTAATATCTTTCGATGTTTTCTTACAGCTTAAGTTATTCATGATACTTGTTTGATCTATTCCTATAGTTTGTTTATAATGATTTTATAAACCAGTACCTGAGGATTCTAATATTAGACATACTATCTAAAGGTATAGTTTTTGTATGTATTTATCTCTGTGTATGTATTGAGGAGCTTCAAGACCTTTATGAATATAGTTAGGATGTTATATATGGATATATATAA
>MU226428.1:2815677-2853788 GCA_018584345.1 Thuja plicata
TATATTTCACATTTGCATTTAGAAAGAGGAATTTTTATCCCTATTTTGGTAAGAAGCTATATCCTTTCTACATGTGTTAAATTGCCCAAAATGAGCTAAGATAACATAATCAAGAAAGCCTAGGGAATATTATGTATAATGATGGATTATTTGTACTAATGGTGTAATTTTTTTTTATTAAATATATGTATTGCTAGATGCCTAGTGAATAGTTAGGTCGATCCTAGATGGGTATTATGGAAGAAAATTCATGTTTTGTATACATTGTGATGAACACAATGGTAGTAAGAAATCAACATTAAGTGATTGATCAACTATTAATAAGGAGTTATTGTGGTAAATAAATGCTATAGGAATATTGATATGTATGTTACTCGATTTCTACTTAGAAAGGATGTTATCTAACATTTTTAAAGTGTATGGGGGTAATGTTACAAATAGGTAAAGGGTAGAAATTAAATTTATGTACATTGATTAATTGATTTAAATGTTGTGGTTTTTGAGATATTAGTAGGAATCATGCACTTATTTCTATCTTGATGGATCTATGATTGTTATGAATAAGTAATTTGAAAGAACTCTTAAGTAAATGCTATATGGAAACTGCCTGACATGCAAATTAGGGAAAAGTGCATATATAACTAGTAAGCTTTAAAGAAGGGATCCCAACTTAATGATTAATAAATTTGAAATTGATTAGATCTCCTCTAGGGGTGTGAATGTGTTTTTGGAAATCAAAAATAACTATTATGAAGATGAATTAGAATATGTATATTGTAAAATTTGTATGTGTCTTATGTCATTGTAATTCTACTTAAATCTTTGATGGAAAGGAATATTGTTTACTTGGCAAAAGAGTTCGTATAAAATATTTCTTATAAAATTGTGCATTATTGTAAATGGTAAGTTTTGAGTATATGGATTGTTTTAGTTTCATGATTTCCAAAGTAAATAACAATTGTTTGATGTATTCCCATCATGATCATAACAAATATAAATGATATATACCCCTCTATCTTTAATATGCATAGCTTGTAAGGAAAAGGAGTTTTGAACCCTATTTATAATAAGGTCTCACATGTATTGTGTAGGGGTAGATTATGTCTCAAAAGAGAAAAAATCTATTAATCACCATTCAATAGTCATGATGTCGAGAATTACAATTTAGATGATACCTATGGTATTTTCAAGCTGCATATGAGCTATCTAAATTTGAGGAGATGCAGTATGAGAAGAAAGTGTCTTCTTTCAAGGGGATTAAGAATGTAGAAGATGAATTTGACCGGAATGAAGAAACAATTTTTTTCAAAGACTGAAGAAAGGTTCTGGAAAATATAAATGTAGTTTATGCTTCAAATTCTTCACTTGTGGAAGAGTAGGACACTATGCTACTAAATGTCCCTTTGGGGAAGGTAGGAGGGTAAGTGCACAAAGATGGTGGACCAAAAGGGGGTATAAGATGCCACTTTTTTTTGGAATTAGAAAACTCTGAACTTCAACAAGAAATTAAGGATAGTTACACTCAAAATTTTAAAATGTGACGAAAACAAGAGTTGTTCTACTCTAAATCTAGTTTCTAAACTACTAATTTATTTTAGAAATGGTTGAGATTAAGGCCCTCAAAAAGGGGGAGGACAAAAAGTGGTCCTGATTTTTGTGAAAAAACATAAAATAGCGTCTGGTGTGCTCCCCCTAAAAGGTTAACTTTTTTTTAAAAAAATGTAATCGCTCCGGTGAGAAATTAGCTAACACCACCTAGTTTATCCCGGATTTTTCTACTAATTTGTTGATGAAAGTGTGAATTTTTGCCATTTTATGAAAATGTGAAATTTTTATGTGCTCCCCCTAGAAATCATTGAAAACTAATTGAAAATCAAAACTTCTTTCTTTTAAAGAGTGTATAATGGAGTCTAGTTTCTGAAAATGTAATGTTTTTCAAAATTTGATGAATGAGCCAAAATCTAAGCTCAAATGAATACACGTTGGTTTTTGACAAAAATTAGACATACTTAGAAAAGAAATTAAAAATGAAAAGCTAAACATAATGAGAATTAAAAATAAATTACATCGTTAGATATCTATCAGAGATATCTACAATAACATATCATCTAATTTTATTGTTATTGAACCACGTGCAAACCTGACGTGGAGCACACAAGAAAAAAACTTATTTTTTTTCTATGTTTGTTGGAAAACACATCTCAGACCTGTTTGAATCCTCCAGGCCTTTGGGTTGGAACTGCAAGGAAAATCCAACCCTTAGGCTAGTTAAACATCAATGTCATTAAAAGGGCATACATCCTATACTCATTATAGGGCATACACCCTATATGGCATACGCCCTATATTAGACAAAAAATGACAAAAGGGGAGCTCTCTCTCTCTCTCTCTCTCTCTCTCTGAGATTTATACAAATAGTCTTTGATAATTCATTGGCTATTTGTCATTGTTTTCCATGACTTCATGTTGCAATCCTTCTTAGCTCTCCAGCTTTGAGTTAGAGAAACTATAAAGAGAAAATTGGACAAACATGTCATGAGACCTAGGGTAGTAAGAAAGGTCACTTCACTGAGAGTCTACATGTAATAATCATATCTTGCATATGAAAAATATTGTGTCAAGTTATGCTCAAATGCATTGTACACCCCTTACATAATTCAGAATCCTTGGGAATTCATAGAAAATAGAAGATTGGTTTCCATCGATTCCATGCCTAGTGCACCTATTAATGCCTGATAGATTATTATAGAGGATTCCACCTATTATGAGATCAAAATCTCCAATTGAGTTAATCAGTTTATCAAGTCTTTCTACTATTAGATCCTTCACATCCCCCACCTCAATTAGTTTACCCTTTTGATATGATTTTTCCCACCAACTTCTGAGAATAAGCCTGTTCTGTTTGGAAATTTCTGTAGATACAACATAATTGAGTAGACTACCCAAATGATGCAAAGCAACTTCTATGGCCCCAATTCCAGAGAATAGAGAAAGGAAATTTATCCCCTTTGGATAAATAGGCTTCAAAATAGAAAGGTGGTATCCTATCATTTCTACCTGGAAAGCATTTCCAAGGGATCATATACGCTCTATCATGGAAGAAAAGATTCGTGTGAGGCAAAGGTAAAATCTGACAATAATTTTTATATTCTGGAAATACCTCTTCAATTGTCATTGGTGGAAAAGGAAAAATCTGAAAATGATTATCAATAGGAAGGTTATGCATGTAGCCACATTTTCTACTAGAAACTGAAAAGTACTTAGAATCCATAAATTCTAGTTCAATATTATGGAGATATCAGGATATTTTTGCCCATACATCCCTTAGTGTATTTAACACATTTTCAAAATAAAAATAGGGGGTCCTTGCACAAATGTTTTAAGCTTTAGCCATCGATCAACATGGTGACCTGGAACTCCAAAGCCAACCAATCCTTTAACATGGCTTGGTAAAAAAAATTCATATCATCTTCTACAGACAAAACTTTGAAAGACATACTTCCTTACAAGTTTATCTTCTACAATAGTTTCTTATGATGGGTTTCATTGCGATTCTTTAGTCTTTCATTCAATCTCTGCAAAAGCAAAGCTTGGTTAGCATGAATAATCAAATTGATGACCCCAGGATTATAATTGGTAATGGACTCTTCATTTTGTACTTGTTTGTGCCTCTCTCTCTCTCACTCTCTCTCTCTCTCATGAAGGTGTGTGATAACCTATCTTAACTTTTGGAGATTCTCTTTCATTTTCATTTGCCGACCCAATCTCGGATGATGCAAAAAATTGAAATGTTGCACAGTTGAAATTTGACACATTACATATCTTGAAAACCACTTGTCATGGCATCAAACCATCTCTGTCAATAGCTCTAGAATGTCGGGTGAATGCTAGGAATGACCCTGTCATAGAGGTGAAAAGGATTGAACATTGCTAAGCACTATGGAGCCAAGTGTCCCTTAAGGTGCACTAGGAAAAAAATTACCGATATTCAGGAGTCCATTTCTTGGAGCTCCTGATGGGTATCAATGATCTATCAAGTACTACTAGACCATGTCACAGATTCCTACGATAACCTATCTAGGATTTTGGAGATTTTCTTTCATCTTAATTTTTGGACCCAATCTCGGTTGATGCCAAAACTTGCAATGTTGCATAGTTGAAAGATGAAATATTGCATATCTTGAAAACCTCTCCTCATGGCATCAAACTATCTCTGCCAACAACTCTAAAATGTTGGGTGAATGCTAGGAATGATCCTATCATGGAGGCAAAGATGCTCAAACATTTTTTACCGCTATGGAGCCAAGTGTCCCTCAAGGTGCACTAGGCAACAAAATTACCGATATCCAGGAGTCCATTTCTCAGAGTTCCTGAGGAGTATCAACAAGCGGTCAATTTCTACAAGAATGTGTCATGGAGGCCCATGATAAGCTATCTCAAATTTTTTATATTTGCTTCCATTTTCATTTTCTGACCCAATCTCAGTTGATACCAAAACTTGTAATGTTGCACAGTTGAAAGTTGACACATTGCATATCTTGAAAACCTCTCATTGTGAAATCAAACCATCTCTACCTATAGCTTGAAAAGTATGGGTGAATTCTAGGAACAACCATTTCATGTAGGTGAAGAGGCTCTAACGTTGCCGACCACTATGGAGCCAAGTGTCCCTCAAGGTGCACTAGGAAACAAAGTTGCTGATATTCAAGAGTTTGTTTCTCAGAGCGCCCAAGGGGCATCAATGATCTATCAAGTGCTACAAGAATATGTCATAGAGGCCTACAATAACCTATCTCCAATTTTGGATATTCACTTCTATTTTCATTTTTTGACCCAATCTCGGTTGATGCCAGAACCTGCAATGTTGTGCAGTTTAATGCTAACACATTTCATATCTTGAAAACCACTCATCATGGCATCGAACCATCTTTTCCAACAGCTCTAGAATAATATGTGAATGATAGGAATGACCCTTTCATGGATACAAAGAGGCTCAAACATTTCCGACCACTATGGAGCCAAGTGTTCCTCAAGGTGCACTAGGCAACACAATTGTTGATATTCAGGAGTCTGTTTCTTAGAGCTCCCAAGGGGTATCAACAAGTTGTTAGGGGATATAGGACCATGTCACAGAGGCCTAAAATAACCTATCTTATTTTTTGTATATTCACTTTCATTTTTATTTTCTGACCCAATTTCGGTTGTTGCCAAAACTTGCAATGTTGTGCAGTTGAATGTTGACACATTGCATATCTTGAAAACCACTCATCGTGGCATCAAACCATCTCCAACAATAGCTCCAAAATGTTTGGTGAACTCTAGGAAAAACCCTATCACAGAGCTGAAGAGGCTCAAACAATGCCGACCACTATGGAGTGAAGTGTCCCTCAAGGTGCACTAGGAAACAAAATTGCCGATATTTGGGAGTTTGTTTCTCGAAGCTCCTGAGGGGTATCGATGAGTAGTCAATTGCAACACAAATATGTCATAGAGGCCTACAATAATCTATCTTGGATTTTGGATATTCAATTATGTTTTCATTTTCCAACCCAATCTCGGTTGATGCAAAAACTTACAATGTTGTGTAGTTGAAAGCTGAAACATTGCATTTCTTGAAAACTGCTCCTAATATCAAACCGTCTCTGCTAACACTCTCAGTTTGATGTGTAAATGCCAAGAATAACATTTTTATGCTTCACAACTCATTCAAATATTCAACACCATAATGTACTGGTGCATCCCTTAACGTTCTTGTAGTGCCCTAAATAGGTCTAGGTTGTCAAAATTCTCCAATAGGACTAAAATTGGGTAGGATTGATATTTTTTTTATCTTATATGAACTATTATCATTTCATTAAGGTGTTGGAACGAAAATTATGAGTCTAGGTTTATGAAATGAAACATTCATATTCTCATTAAGTATGAATCATTCAGTAACAATATACATAGATACAAGTGCAAACATAAATATAAGACATAAGAAATTTACAAAGCATAAGACATCCACATAAACATAAAGTAGTCTACATTAGTACACATGATATATTAATAGAGCATGAAGAAAAATATATATATCAAATAATGTCATAGATCAAATATGTCCAATAAATGTAAAATGGCATCGTGAAAGACAAATGGATATAGAACATGTCACTCATACAATATACAAAAATATGTCTAGTAATGCCATACTGGTGTACAATAATTATCCCTAATCTAGTCATTTTCCAATAATTGTCACATCGATGGAGATGCAGTACTCTTCCGAGTGCGCTCACTAGTCCTCGTGTCTAGACTTTTCTGCAGCTTGAGCTGATAAAATAACAAGTATAAACATCAATAACTAATATACATAGTATTTTAATTATAGAATGACATAAAATACAATATTTTCTTACCGCTACCAAATAGTCGCTATGTATATCCACTGAAGGGGCGCGCTGAAAATCTTGAGTAATGAGTCCCTACAACAATGATCAAACTAATATTTAAAATACATACATGAATATCATTAAAAATTTCAATACAAACTATTATACAATAACAATTCTAATTAATAAATCTCTTTCATACCTCGGTCAATGCATCATAACTAGCTATAGCTATAGCTACGCCATGATTCAAACTATCATGAACAAAAGGAGGAGCCTCTTCTGTCATTAACTAAAAACAAAACAACAAGAGTATTATGTAGTTATCAAAAATACCTATAATATTTTACAACCCCACTAATTAATAAATGATACCTATGTGAAGGTGCCACCGCATCCTTCAGTGTGTGATGTCAATGTCGTAGCTCCAACATCAAACTAGGGCACATGTATGGTAATTTATAAGACAACCATAAATATAAGAACAAACCATTCACTTGTTAATTATAATGCATTATTACATATATACCCGTGGACTAAATGATGTCATCATAAAGCCAGGTGAAGGAATGGGATCATTGCCATGACAACTTTGACTTTGGATTTTGATCATAATTTGTCTACTAATTTAGTTATTAATTCATTTATTAATTAAATATAATCAAGTAAATCAAATTAACATGAAAATAAACATACCTCAACAAAATTTGAGCGAGGCCCTTCGCTTTCTAAAGTCAACGTCGATGGTCTAGCAGTGAACTAATGTACATGCACAATAAGTTATGAGACAAACATCCATATAATTATAGAATAATCAAATGTATACTTTAAAAAATGTTTTATTCAATACATACTTGTGGAGTTGATGACATAGTGTATAAGGGGTTTGCGGGATCATTGCCACTGCAACCGACTAATGTAGAGGTGACAGCAAGAAGTGTTGTCTTCCTCCTTTGCCTTCAATAAGAAACCAAAGCCAACTTGGGTTCTCCTAGGATCCTAGATCCTTTTACACACAATTCCTTCTACCTATCCAAGGTGGTAGAACCAATTTCCAACCTTTCCCAATTGGATACAATCCAATTCAAACTCTTACACTTTTGAGCTTTAGGGACACTAGCCCTATTTTAGGCCTCGACCTAGAAGTCTTCACCACTGAATTCACCAACCCAAAATAACTATTGGGACACCTTCCTTATTTCCTAAGGACCAAGAATCACCCTTTGGTTTGGACCTCCACCTTCCATACAGTACCTATCTAGGGTTGTCATAGAATTCCTTGTAACATTATCCAAGAGGTTTTTCCAACTTAACTTTCCCTCCTGATCACTTTCTAGAAAAGTAAGGATATATCTAGATACCCTTTATGAATTTATGTCACACCCTAAAGCCTTGAAGTTCAACTCCACTCCAGTAACTCCTAACTCTCACCAAGTTCACAGACCTAATTGGTCTAATTAGGCTTGGATTTCAAGGAAAGTACTCAAAATTGGGTGCATGAGATTGAAACAGTAATTCAAGTGTCTTCAAATAACTCCCTACAATTCAAATCCACTCCTAATTCACTTAACCAATCTTTTTAACAAACATAATACTTCCTTCTCCTTTATTCTAGGCTGAATACATTGAGATATTTAGCCTAGGGCTTGATGCATGAGGGTCTTACCCTTTGATCCATTTCCCGAGCTTGTAGAATCATTAAATATACAATCCTAACTTGCATTTTCTAGGATCTTATAGAAATACACTAGATAGAATTAAAGTTAGGACTCCATTTTCAAACTGTGCTTCAAATAGACTCCTTCCTAGACTTCTTTTTGGAAACTTCAAATAAAAATTGTCAAATAAAAACCAAATAACTTCAAGTCAATCTAAAAGTGGTAATAACACAAAAAAAATTCAAGGAATCAACTTGGTTTCCCAAACTAACACCATAGATGACCATACAACTCAGAAATACTCACAAAAATGCTTCATATTCCATTTACCATGCATCAAAGTTACATCTCATAACTTCTAACCATGTTGGTTCAAAGTAATCACTTAAGAACACTTCAAATGTGAAGTTGGATAGATCAAAAATGCCATGTGACTGTTGAGCTATCATCTTTCATCTCTCAAGCAAATTTTGGAAGTTGCATGAGCAACTTTTCGACAACTTTTGCAACATTTGGTAAAACTTGTCTTTTTTGCACTCGATGAACTTAGGAATGAATCCAAACCTATCCAAATGACATAAAATTCTAATAAAATCATGAATCCAAGGAATTTAACACTAAGGATTCTAAAAACACAAAACATACTTAAAGAGACATAAACCTAACTAGGTTATACAAATGGACTAAGGCATCTCTAGTCTCATAAGTGGTGCAAGAGCACCCTAGAACTTATGGTTCCATGAAGGTCCTATTGGCCTCCAGATCTTTCTTATAATCAAGGTTTCATATTGGGCACATCTTTGTAAGTCCTAGTTCCAAGATTGGCAATTATAAGCCCTTGGTCAACTATTAGTCAAATAGTGTCCCAAACCTTAGAAAGAGGTTAAATTATTATTATTTTCTTGTTTTTACATGTTTTGATCCATTAGGGATCATAACATATAGTTTGGACCAAGATTGGTCACTTAGAATGCAAAGTTGCTCAAACATTGTCAAGCAACTTTTTAGAAACCTTTGACAAAAAGTTGTAAATCAACTGCCAAATAGCTAGTCAGCTCAAAAATCAGATGTAACCAATGGGAGTGCCTAAAAATTCCCTTATAGGTGGGTGGTAGGATAATTTGATGTAATTTTTGGCATTCAATCAATACAAATAACCATTTTCCTGCATTCTCAAAGAATAGTTAGTTTGTACAGACATGTACGGAAGCATTTGAGGGAAAGGATGACTGATTAAGGTGGCCCTATGTATTATCTTTCTTTTTCACTTAGTCTCATGGTCTAATACTCTGTCCATTGAGAGTTATCTTATTTTTACTCCTCTTGCCCTAGATTGTAGGCCCTAAATTAGGGTTTCATTTGTAATTGTGTTTTCTTTTCAATTCCACCATAGGAATCTAATGCCCCTTGGTGGAATTCAAGAATTGTTAATGTACTTTAATAATATGAAGGTTGGCTTTGTCAAAGTGCAGGGAGATGGGCTTGCCATGATGCCCTAGGTGTACATGTCCATTTGTGAACCATTCACTGAATTAGGACAGTCCTCATAACTTCTGTTTGGGGATTCATCAAGACCTCAAAATTAGTGTAGAAGACCCTTATTCATGCCCTCACATGACCCAAGTATTGTTTTGGGAATTGGGAGAAAGGAAGGAGTTCTTGTAGTGTAATTTTAGACCTAATTAGGCCTAATTACAGTAGCAATTTTGTGCATTATCCTGCTTTCCTTTCATATTCATGTTTTGGTTCTTAAGTATAATATCTTAGGCCATAAAGGGTATCTAAATCCCTAATTTTTTCAAAGGGTTATGTGGAGGTTATTTTTTTTAAGAGAGTTAAATCCTTTAAGGAGGCTATAAGCCAATAGGAGGGTTTCCAAAGAAACTATGTTCAAAAGGTTGCATGTGTTGAATATGATCATGGAATCCTTGTCTTAGGGACCTAAATAGGCCACATCCATGAGATTAGGTCACCCCTAGTCCTTGGAGTCATTTCATGGGGTATTGTTGATAATTTGGTATAAGTGCACTATAGCCAATCATTTGGGATTGTTGTTCTAGGCTTGGTGGAACCTAGTGAGTATGTTTCCCTATGGGTAGTGGGTTGTGATAACTTGGATCCGAGTCCTTTATGCACTTGTGATAAGTGTAGAGAACATTTTCCTCTTGGAATTGGAGGTATTGAAGGATACATTGTACTTTTGAGCCCTTTTGAGGCTTTTGGCTATCCACTCTGCATCAAGTGGTATCAGAGCTATGTCTTCTCCTAAGGATGAAGAGATCCCTTCAAGGGTTACAAACATTGAACTAGCAAAGATGGTGAGAGAACAGAGGGCATCAAATGCAACCTTAACTAGGAGGCTTCAAGAACTGGAGGGCAAGGTAGAGAGAGGAAAAGAAGACACTTATAGTGGTGAAGAAGGGAGTGAAGAGGGATATGACACCCCTGATCAGGATGTGCACATTCCTGTAGACTAGAGACCCCTCATAGATGCATTTAAATATATGGGAAGAAGATCCATGGAGGATAAGTTGGATTGACCAACTTTAAATGGGAATATGAATGCATATTTGTCCTTGGACTAGATTGAGGCCTTAACAATCTTCTTTGAATGTGAGGACATCCCTGAGAAGCAAAGAGTAAAAATGGAAAGATCTAGGTGGAAGCCCTAACTTTGTGGAACTTCATCCAAACATATGGGGTGAAGAATGGGAGAAGTATGATTACTTCATGGATGCAAAACTTTAAGAAAAAAGACATGGATGTAGGCTCATACACCGAGGAGTTCTTGAAACGATGCATGAAGACAAATGCAACATAATATGAGGAAGAAAAGTTAGCAAGATACATGAATGGTCTTAAGGTATTCATTCAAGAAGAACTTAGCCTACACTACCCTACATCAGTAAACAAATGTTACCAAATGGCACTCAAAGTAGAGGAGAAGTGGGAGATGAAACAAGATTTTGGCAAGGGAAAGAACAATGATAGTGGAAATAATTTTAGAGGTAGAGGTACCTCTTGGAATAGAGGACAATATAATGGCAGTAGTAGTAGGAAGCCTGACCAAGGCAAAGGAGACAAAGAAAATGGTGAACCAAATTTCAGAGGGAACTTCAGAGGAAGGAGACCCTTCAATAAAGGGAGAACAAATACAGGAAGAGGTAATTGACCTCTAATATGTTACTACTGCAACCAACCTATACACCATGTAGGGAGATTCCCTAAGAAAAGGAACAATAAAAATCAGGGGGAGAGAAGGACACAACTCATCCAAGAAGATAGACAAGAAGATAATGCAAATCTAAGGGATCTAGAACCAGAGGAAGGAGCATGTCTGATGAAGAGGCAAGTTTTCCTTCAAGTACCACAAAACCAAGAACCTCCTCAAAGGAAGAACCTCTTCACAACAAAGATCAAATAAAATGGAAAGGTATGCAATCTTATGATAGATTCTGGTTCAACTGAAAATTTAGTATCTCTTGAAATGGTTCAAAAGTTAAATCTTCCTAAGAAGCCACACCCCTTCCCCTACCATGTCTCTTAACTGACCAAGGGTCAAAAAAATTTAGTAATTGAACAAGCATGGGTAGAATTTTCTATTACAAAGCTCAAAGATAAAGTACTTTGTGAGTTTGTGGAAATGTATGCTTCTCACATCCTTCTAGGAAGGCCTTGGAAATATTATGTGGATGCCACACATCACTATAGAAAGAACACCTATTCCATCACCAAAAATGGGGAGACTTTCACCATGAAGCCCCTGCCTGATCCTAAAATAGAGAAAGAACCTATTGTCATCACCTTGGGTGAAAAGGAAATGTTGCAAGTATTGAAGGAACCTGAGACTGAGGCCCTTGTCCTAATCTCAAACCCAAGGATAGCATAAGATCTAATGATAGGGATCCAATACCAAATGAAGTCAAAGAACTGTTAAACAAATACAGTGATGTCACTACTAGTGACTTTCCCACAAGACCCCATCCCTTAAGAGATATCAA
This sequence comes from Thuja plicata, assembly GCA_018584345.1. NCBI lineage: Eukaryota > Viridiplantae > Streptophyta > Pinopsida > Cupressales > Cupressaceae > Thuja > Thuja plicata. The sequence goes on from MU226428.1 coordinate 2,827,708, forward strand.
TCATAAAATAGATCTGATACCTAGCTCCTCCTTACCTAATAAAGCACCTTATAAGATGACCCCTACCCAAAATGTAGAGATTGCAAAAAAAATCAGCGAGTTGCTTTAAAAAGGATTGATTCAAAAGAGCCTTAGCCCATGTGTTGGCCCATCAATCCTAGCACCCAAGAAAGATAGAAAATGGAGGTTATGTAAAGATAGTAGGGCCATCAACAATATCACCAAAAGGTAAAAATTTCCCATCCCAAGAATGGAGGACTTACTGGACCAATTGGGAAATGCATGTTACTTTACTAAAATTGATTTAAAATCAGGATATCACCAAATCAGAATAAATCCAGGGGATGAATGGAAGACTACATTTAAAAAAAATGAAGACCTTTTTGAGTGGTTGGTAATTCCACTTGGGCTGAGCAATGCCCCAAGCACATTCATGAGACTCATGAATGCAATTTTTATTGACTTTATTGGAAAATTTGTAGTCATATATCTTGATGAAATTTTAATATTCAGTCATAGCAAGAAAGAGCATCTTCACCATGTTGAATAGGTTTTGAGGAGAATTATTCAACACAAGTTAGTGATTAAATTGGAAAAGTCCATGTTCATCAAGAAGTAACTTGTGTTCCTAGGGTTCGCAATCTCACAAGGTACCCTGAAAATGGACCCTGAGAAGGTTCAGGCAATTGTAAACTGGCCTCCACCAAAGAACCAAGGTGATGTTAGTAGTTTTCATGGTGTTTCCACTTTTTATAAGAAATTCATGAAAAAATTTAGTCATGTTTGTGCACCTACATTGGACACTATTAAAGGTGGTAAGAAGATTAAGTGTATATAGACTAAAGAGACTAATGATTCTTTCCAATACCTCAAGAAGAGGGTATCTCAATACCCAATCTTAACTCTTCATGATTTCAACAAAGTGTTTGTTGTGGAGATAGATGCAAGAAATTTGCAAATAGGTGATGTCCTAAGCCAAGAAGGTAAGGTTACGGCATTATTTTATGAAAAAATAAATGATGCAAAGAAGAAATACTCTAATTATGATTTAAAGTTATATGCCATGGTTCAAGCACTTAAAAATGGAGACATTATTTTCTCCCAAAAGAATTTATAGTCCTTATTGATAACCATGGATTGATTTTCTTCAACAATTAAAACAAACTAGGGGTTATACATGTAAAATGGATGGAACAATTACAGGCTTACACATTTAACATAAAGAACAAAAAGGCACTAGCCAACAAGGTAGTTGATGCACTAAGTAGAAGGGTTGGATTAATTGAATATGTTCAACTTCAAACTGTGGACATTGACTCACTCCAACACTTATATGCAGGAGATCCTAATTTTGGAGAGGCTTTTGAAGTGTGCAAAATTTTGACAAGTAGGTATCATACTGATTTTTCTGACTTTTTGATATAGAATAATCTTTTGTTTAAGGGGACTCATTTGTGCATCCCCAAGAGTTCCATGAGAACAAACATAATCAGAGAAAGGAATTGTGGTGGCATGGGAGGTCACTTCGGAATAGACAAGACCACATACTTGGTAAAGAGAAGTTATTTTTGGCCAAAATTGGCTAAGGATGTTAGGAAATTTGTTGAATCATGCTCCATCTATCAGCAAGCTAAAGGAGTATCCAAAAACCAAGGTTTGTATCAGCCTTTTCCTACACCCACTAGACCATGGGAGTCCATCTCCATGGATTTTTTAATGGGATTACCAAGAACAAGATAGGGTTATGATAGCATTTTTGTCATAGTGGACATATTTAGTAAAATGGTGCATTTTGTTCCTTGTAAGAGCACAGATGATGATTCACACATAGAACACTTATTCTTCAAAGAAGTGGTTAGAATCCATGGCCTACCCCAAAAAATAGTTTCTGATAGAGATGTAAAGTTTCAAGGTCACTTTTGGAGGACACTTTTCAAGAAGCTAGGCACCAATCTGACCTACAGTTCATCATACCACCCACAAATAGATGGGAAAGTGGAGATGGTAACTAGGTCTCTTGGAAATATCTTAAGGTGCCTCACAAAATAGTACACCCAAAGTTTGTATATGATAGCTCCCCAAGAAGAATTTTCCTTTAATGACTCTTTAAATAGGTCCACAGGAAAGACACATTTCCAAACTATTTATGGTTTACACCCTAAGGGTCCTCTAGACTTGGTAGAGTTACCTTCAGATTTTAGAGTGAGTGCACAAGGTGAGGACATAGGAAAGATAATCACCAAATTTTAGGCAGAAGTGAAAGACACCTTGGAGCATTCCACCATCAAATACAAAGCACATGTAGATAATAAGAGAAGAGAGATTCATTTCTATATTGGAGATAAGGTATGGGCATACCTAAGGAAAGAGAGACTACCTAAAGGTAGATATTCAAAGCTACACATAAAGAAAGTTGGGCCATGCACTACCCTCAAAAAATTGGGTGAAAATTCCTATGAGATATCCCTTCCTCCTACCCTATTGATCTCTCTTATATTTAATATTTTAGATCTAACACCTTATAAATGTGTTTCAGATATGATCAATGTGCAGGATCCATAGAGTGAGGAGGATGGAGGAGACTATGTCAAAAAAATTCCACAAAGAAAATTAGTGGAATTGGAAACAATCCTAGAGTCCAAAGTGCTGAAGAAAACAAGGAACCATAATTATATGCAATACCTAGTCAAGTGAAAATGACTCCCTAGCATTGATGCTACCTAGATGACAGAGGAACGAATTAAGCAATATGGCATTACTATTGATCAGTTAACCTCAATTGGGAAATATAGTTCAAAACCTCAAGGGGATTATGGTGTAGGAGAACCCTAGAACTTAGGGTTCCATGAAGGTCCTATTGGCCTCTAGGTCTTTCTAATAATAAAGCTTTCATATTGGGCACATCTTTGTAAGACCTAGTTCCAAGATTGGCAATTATAAGCCCTTGGTCATCTATTGGTCAACTAGTGTACCAAACCTTGGAAATAGGTTAAATTATTATTATTTTATTATTTTTAAAATTTTTGGTCCATTAGGGATCATAAAATCTAGTTTGGACCAAGTTTGGTCATTTAGAGTGCAAAGTTGCAAAGTCTTGCAAAGTTGCTCAAAAGTTGTCAAGCAACTTTTCAGCAACTTTTGACAAAAAGTTGTAAATCAACTCCCAAATGGCTAGTTAGTTCAAAAATGATACGTAACAATTGGGATTGCCTAAAAAATACCTTATAGGTGGGTGGTAGGCTAATTTGATGTAATTTTGGCATTCAATCAATAAAAATAACCATTTTCCTGCATTCTTGAAGAACAGTTAGTTTGTACGGACTGGTATAGAAGCATTCAAGGGAAAGGCTAACTGATTAAGGTATCCCTATGTATTAACTTTATTTTTCACTTAGTATCATGGTCTAATACTCTTTCCATTGAGAGCTATCTTGTTTTTACTCCTCCTGCCTTGGATTGTAGGCCCTAAATTAGGGTTTCATTTGTAATTGTGTTTTCTTTTTGATTCCACCATGGGAATATAATGCCCCTTGGTGGAATTGAATAATTTTCAATGTAATTTAAGAATATGCAGGTTGGGTTTGTCAAAGTGCAGGGAGATGGGCTTTCCATGATTCCCTAGGTGTACATGTCCATGTGTGCACCCTTCACTAAATTAGGACAGTCCTCATAACTTCTATTTGGGGATTCACCAAGACCTAAAAATCAGTGTAGAAGACCCTTATTCATGCCCTCACATGACCCAAGTATTTTTTTGGTCATTGGATGCAAGGAAGGAGCACTTGTAGTGTAATTGTAGAGCTAATTAGGCCTATTTATAGTAGAATTTTTGTGCATTATCATGCTTTCCTTTGTTCTTCATGTTTTGGTGCTTAAGCATATTATCTTAGGCCATAAAGGGTATCTAAATACCTAATTTTTTCAAGGGGTTACATGGAAGTATTTTGTTTAAGAGAAAAATCCTTTGAGAAAAGGCTGCAAGCCAATAGGAGGGTTTCCAAAGCAACTATGTTCAAAATGTTGCATGTGTTGAATAGGATCATAGAATCCTTGTCTTAGGGACCTAAATAGGCCACATCCATGAGAGTAGGTCACCCCTGGTCCTTGGAGTCATTTCATGGGGTATTGTTGATAATTTGGTAAAAGTGCACTATAGCCAATCATTAGGGATTGGTGTACTAGGCTTGGTGGAACATAGTGAGTAGGTTTCCCTATGGGTAGTGGGTTGTGATAACCTAGATCCAAGTCCTTTTTGCACTTCTGATAAGTATAGAATAATTTTGCCTCTTGGAATTGGAGGTATTGGAGACAATGTCCGTTTGAGCCCTTTTGAGACTTTTGGTTATCCACTCTACATCAATAAGGTTTCCTAAGAGATCCTTAACCATACACACATGGATCCAAAAACCAAAATAGGATGATCCTTTAAGATCAATCCATTTATGAAAAACAAGATCCTCTAGGATCAAAATAGAGACAGTCATCGGTGCACTGCACCATACTCCCTAAGTCAAAATTAACTCAAGTCCCTTGAGTTGGGAGATCTTTTAGATTGAAACCAATCTTCTTGATATCTTCAGGGGTTAACCAAGTAGCATCCTCCACTGAATGGTGCTTCCATCTGAATAGGTATTCATAAAAGGTGGTTCTCCTTGTTTGTTTGGCTATCCTCTTGTCCAGTATGCAGTGAATCTTTTGTGTTGGTGTTTTTGGTAAATCTTGTAGCTCCGTTTCCTGTGGAAGATCTTGAGCACCTGCAATGGAGAATTTAGTGGTAGGACCTTTGTATGGATATAGGTCAGCTACATTGAAAATGGGAGATAAGACAATGGTGGAAGGTAATTCAATTCTGTATGCATTATTGCCACATTTCTTCAAGATTTTGAAAGGGCCTATCTTTTTCATCATCATCTTGGTGTAGTTTTCCCTAGGTAGTATTTCAGTTGGAAAGTTGACTAGAGGATACATGAATTATTTTGTGTTGTCATCATGGAAACAAAGCCAACCAGGTTTCTGTCAAAGATAACTTAGAAGATAAAATGACTAAGTATGGAAATAGGGCAGAGAAAGATATACAGCGATCAGCACATTAGCACACATGTGAGAGATCGATTTAGAGTATGTGTGTTCAGATATATGTTCTATGAGATGTCTACATACTAAGTCTAGACACGCATAGTATGGAATGATTATATGGAGAAGTTACAGACAAATTAGTACACCAGCAGTCCAGAAGACAGAGCATGGAAGCCGACTAGTATTTTGATCAGCGTGAATTATTTTGTTATGTAATAGCCAAGTGCCTTTGATTATATGTTTGTAATGATGTAATTAGTATTGTTTTAAACATGCTTAATTTTACTTTCTTGAAAGCATTGTGTATTATGTTTTAGGGCCAACCATAAGTCTTGTTTTGGGTCGCATCCATTCAGGTATGAACATATAAGTATGTAATGTAAAGTTATGTTACAAGTGTCAAATAATATGCATAAGAAAGATATAGAAGAGTAGTATGAGATAAATCTCTTTAAGAGAATAAGAGCATCAGCGCATACACAGAACTGATCAGACAATAGTGTCATCACAAAAGTTCACTTTTGATATAGTGTATATCAATTATCAGAAGGTTATAGCCTTCACCTTATTGGGTAGTGAGCCTAGCCAGTGAGCCATATACCTTTAATAGGGTTTTGTAAAAGACTCCTAATAGGGTCAGACCTCTAACCAGGTCATTGTACTTGCATTGTAAAGACTGCTTCTAACAGGGAAAAGGAACTTTGACAGGTTCATTAGACTAGTACAATATTTGTGGGTACTAATTCCCACCGAGGTTTTCCTCTGATCAAGGTTTCCCCATAATCATATCATGTGTTATGAGTTCTTATGTTAAGCTTCATTAAATGTATGCTTGATTTATGTTTAAGTTGCTGAAAATTAATTAATAGACAAACACTGATTCACCCCCCCCCCCCCCCCCCCCCNTCCCCCCCCCCCCCCCCTCTCAGTGTTTCTAACAATTGATATCAGAGCTCTGGTCCTCTGAAAGAAAGTTTAACCACTTGAGGAGATCATGGACTCAGCAGAAGAAAAACATTTGAAAAAGAATCTTGAAGTAGCTCTTGAAGATCTTGACAAATCTGAAAAAGAAAATGAAGAACTTAGGCTGAAAGTTGATGGCTCACGAATTCTTATCAAGAAATTGAGAAAAGATTTGTAAGATTGTTCTACAAGTGATTTAGGGAAAATGGTCAAAAAGATCAATGAAGAGAATATGTCTTTGAAAGATAAAATTGAAAATTTGGATGAACAGCTAACAGACAGTCAAATTACTACTGAATAAAAGATCAAAGAAAGCAAACAATTAGAAGATGAACTCTTGAAAGAAAACATGAAAGTCTTGGAATTGGAGAACATAAAGAAGAAGATGGAATCTAAATTAACAGAAGAAAAGAATAAGATTGATAAACTCCACACAAGTTTTGATTCATTTCAATCTCAGCTCAATGCACAAAAGAAAAAAGGCAACACTACTGGTCTTGGATACAGCGTAGCACAAGTTGAAGTAAATTCATTAGAAGAAAGAAAGAAAGAACATGAATCATCCTTAGAAACAAAGAAAGTTGAAAATGTTGCAGAGATTAAAACAGATCCACCTAAAGGAGAAACCAAGCAAGTTAATAGAACTTGTTATGCACGTAACAAACATGGTAATTTAGCAAGAGATTGCAAAGAGGTAAGACCTTTCAATGGTTATTGTTTCTCCTACAATAAGTTTGGTCACAGGGCTATACATTGCAGAACAAATCAAAGAAATCAGTCACAGTAGAATCAGAGAAGAATGAATCAAAATAATTGGAGAAATCAACCTCAAAGAAATTTGCAAAATACTACATGTCAAATATGTAACTACAATGGACACGCAACAAAGCAGTACAACATGATGGACAAGAACATTAGACCTCCTATCATTTGTCACACATGTGGAAAGGCTGGACACATCTCAAGGTTTTGTACATCTAGAACTCAAAAGCAAGAGGATCCTAAGAAATCACTATTTGAAGAAGGAGAAGTCAAGTTTGTTCAAGAAAAAGAAGATTCAAGAAAAATTTGGGTTGAAGTAAAGAAGGACAATGATGTTGACAAAGTAGTTGATGCATCCACAGTGGACGCATCCTCTATTTATGGTTGAATAGACCTTCTTGGTCTTAGGGGGAGCTGTTCTAGCTCAAAATTCCTACGTGGCTGGTATACTCACCTCTGAGTATGCGCCTATGAAATTATGTTTATGATCATAGTTGGATAAAGTATGCATACACGCATTGTCTATAATGCATTCTAAATGAAGTTTGAGATTCACTATGAAAACTGTGTATGGTTGCAAACATTAAATGCAATAACTTTTATAAAAAGATGTAAGTCTTTGATAGTCTTCACATTTGCATTTGAGATCATAGAGTTTGGAGAGCACAGGAGCACTAAGAATCAAAGCATGGAAGCATAATAGATTTGGTGGTTAAGAAGCACAGTTAAGAAGTTTGGAATAGAACCCTAGTAGTCATGCCATTTTGGAATTTTGTGAAACCCTATTTAAGAAATCATCAAGTAAGTATGGCAACTCCAGTTGTATTTTATATTGCAGAGAGGAAGAGATTTGTATTTAAGAAGCATCCATTCAAATCCATACTAGACGATGTGGAAGGAGCTTTCTCCAAAACTCTGTTAGGAGTTGTTCCTGTAGAAGACATCTGCGTGTACATTTATTGTAAGAAAGAAACAATTGGAGATAATATCATAGCCACTCTCATGGCTTCGATGATGAAACAAGACTATTCATTCAAGGATGAATATGCGCACCTCAAAGACAACCCTATCTTTGAGTATTCGAATGCACATGAATTATATGAACCTAAATGGGTTAAAATATTGTTGAGTAGGATTCATGATGATCTTTTTTGGATTGGTGAAGTCCTCGTCTGTATTACTGCAGACCTAATTCATAACATGACTGGACTACCTAATACTGGACCAGTTCTTCCTACTGGCAAGGATGTCAAGAAATAGGTTGAGCAAGCATGCCTATCCAAAAGTGACAGGTGTGGTATGATGATTGATCCTATCAAGGAAGAAGACATAAAGCTTCTAACAATGATCCTTGGCTACAAGTTCAAACATGCAAGTAGATTAAACAGTGTGTTAGTAGCCATAGTTCTAGTAGCTATCAAAATAGTGAAGGATAACACTCAGTTCAATCTATGTGAGATATTGTGTGGTCAATTGATGGATAACATTCGAGTTATCAAGCATAAAAATAACAAAACATTCAGGTTTGGGTCTCTGATCATCTATCTATACTTCCATATTGTTGGTAAGGTTGCAAACCTAAAATGTCTAAAATTTCACTAAAAGCCACATTAGAGAGTAATGCAAAGGATGCTATGGACATGGGCATCAAATCTTTCAGGATCAAGATGCAGAAGAGGTTTAGGATACCTGAGAAGATTGTTGAAAAGTATAAGGAAACCATATGGTTCATGGTAGAAACTAACTGCACTTGCTTGGAGGCAGTTGAGCCCAAAAATAAATGGATTCATCCACTTGGGTATGAAGTGGAGGAACATGTATTGGAAGGATATGCATAGGTCCTTTTGTCTATGCCCAAAGATCCCAATGAGCCCAGATGGGGAAATTATAGAGAGAAGACTAATGCAGTTGATTCTATATTATATAGTGTTGATAATAAAATAAATGTATCTAAGATTACATCTAGCATTCTAAAAGTTCATGGAGTCACTTAAGAAGATCTTAACAAAGCTAGAGAATCCAAGACAGCCAAAGAACTTAAGAGGACTGATGAGATCCAGAAGAAGAAAGTAGAGAGCACCTCTATGCCCTCTACCACCATTGAACTAGACTCATCTCCACCTTCTATACCAAGCAAGAAGTCTAGAGGAAGGAAGAAAGCACCCAAAAATCACCCATCATCAAGGAACACATGGAGCAAAGCAAGGAATACTCAAGCTCCTCCTGAGGTAGGATTTAGACCTTGTCTAAATGTCTTAAAGAACATGATTGTAAATGAAGGTAGACTAGACACTATTGCCAAGGTCTATGAAAAGTATCAAGAGATTGATAAAACTGAGATACACTCTATGATCATATCTCATATGATTAAGTTTAAGAAGTTAGTTCTTGAACTTAAGACAGTGATACCTGACAAGTTGTGGAACATACTAGAAATTATGAAGAGACATGCAATTGAGGAAGACATGAGGATAAGAGAAGAAACATTGGATAATCTTCTCCCTGTACGCTCACATGATGAGAAGACAATTCTATTAGATCTAGTGAAGCCTCATCTCATAACTAAGACAAAAACTCTACATATTATGAACAAAGAGTATGAGTAGATAGGAAAAGAAATTGAAAATGCATTTGCACAAGTGTTTATGGATAGACACATGTATCCATCAATGGTTCCTACAACAAAGATAACTCTAGCTCCTCCCAAACAAGTTACAGAACCAGTGATTCAGAAAGTAGCTATGACAGGTCCACAGGTTTCAGCACCCTCAGTGACAATAACTTCTGACACAACAAAAGACTTAGAAGATACTATAGTGGTTGATAATATCAAGATATCCATGACAACATTAGACAAAGACATGGACAAAGTTGATGAAGTGTTTGTAAGCACTGAAGAGATGTGCACTAATGATACATCTATATAGTAGAATGAAGATCCCTCCAATGATCCAATAGACTTGAATGAAGAAAAAGATACTCAAGATAATGAGACGCCAATCAAGGAGAAACCAGTAAAGAGTGAATGCATGGATACCAGTCAAAATACTATATTCACTCCATCCAATTTACCATCCACTTCATTGTTGTCAAGGTTAACTCCTAACTCAACAAGTCTAGATGCATGGGGAGAAGAGGACTTAATAAAGATCAGCGTGCTAGCTATGCAAAAGGAAAAATAAAAATAGGTTATGAGGAATCCTATTTTCTTGGAGTTAGTTAAAATTCAAAATGATTTAGTACCTACAGATAGGAAAGTAGCCAAGATTCAATCAGTTGAAGATGTTGATAGTATTCTAACAAGCTTCAAAGCTCACTTTATAGATCTAGTAGACTGTACTAATAGAATTATAGAAGATGAATATAAGGAGAGATTGAATGAATTGGTAAATAATTTTACCCTAGATTTAAAATCTTTAAAGATTGGGCAATCTATATTGAAAGAATTGGCAGCTAAGGGAAAGAAGGTTATAGCTAACTGCATGGATAGAGTGAAGTTCACCTCTGAACATATCAAAAAGATAGAAGAGGCTTAGATCATGGTGGACACTATCAAAAAATTAGTTGAGAAATCTACCCAAGACATGAACATATGTAACAATGTATATCAAGGTCAGTTAGACAAAATTGAAAAGGCTAAGTTGGAGATCAACAAGATAAGAGTCAGACAAAATCAGTTGAGAAATCCACTTGCACCCTCTTTAGCAGTTCTGAATGAGAACATCAAATAGATTGATGCCACCATTGTGAAATATGATTAAGGACCCTACATGGATTTGATAAAAATGGAAAATCTAACATATTATTTATGCGTGCATCTTCAGACAATTGATGCCATGAAGGTATTTTGGCAGAAAGAGATCCAATCTCCTCAGATTGTGTACCCTAAAGTTTACATGGAGTAAGTATCTAGAAGACCTATAGGTTTTTTACACCTTTGTCATTAATTTCAAAGGGGGAGTAATAGAGAATGTGTATATATGGGGAGAAATATGTATATATATATATATGTTAAGAGATGCAATGATATACAGTTATTTTGTGTGTTAAGTCATTTTGAGAAACTTGGCCACATTCCTTTGTTGCCATAAATGACAAAGGGGGAGATTGTTGGCAAGTTGACTCCTAGACGATACATGAATTATTGTGTTGTCATCATGGAAACAAAGTCATACTAAGTTTCTGTCAAAGATAACTTAGAAGATAAAATGACTAAGTATGGAAACAGGGCAGACAGAGATATACAATGATCAGCACATCAGCGCATGTGCGAGAGATCAAATCAGAGTATGCATGTTTAGGTATATGTTCTATGAGATGTCTACATACTAAGTCCAGACACACATAGTATGTAATGATTGTATGGAGAAGTTACAGACAGATCAGTACACCAGCAGTCTAGAAGATAGAGCATGGAAGTTGACTAGTGTTTTGATCAGCGTGAATTATTTTGTTATGTAATGGCCAAGTGCCTTTGATTATATGTTTGTAATGATGTAATTAGTATTTTTGTAAACACGCTTAAGCCAACTTGCTCGGAAGTTTTGTATATTATGTTTTAGGGTTGACCATAAGTCTTGTTTTGGTTCGCGTCTATTCGGGTATGAATATATAAGTATGTAATGTAAATTTATGTTACAAGTGTCAAATAATATGTATAAGAAATATATAGAAGAGTAGTATGATGAATTCAGTATGAGATAAAGCTCTTTAAGAGGGTAAGAGCATCAACACATACATGGAACTGATCAGATAGCAGTGTCATCACAGCAGTTCACTTTCGATATAGTGTATATCAATTATTAGAAGGTTGTAGCCTTCACCTTATTAGGTAGTGAGCGTAGCCAGTGAGCCATATACCTTTAACAAGATTTTGTAAAAGAATCCTAACAGGGTTAGACCTTTAACTAGGTCATTGTGCTTTCATTGTAAAGACTTCTTCTAACAGGGCAAAGGAACTTTAACAGGTTCATTAGACTAGTACAATATTTGCGGGTACTAATTCCCACTGGGGTTTTCCTCTGATCAAGGTTTCCCCATAATCATATCATGTGTTATGTGTTCTTATGTTAAGCTTTATTAAATGTATGTTTCATTTTTTGAAAATTAATTAATAGATAAACATTGATTCACCCCCCCTCTCAGTGTTTCTAACACTTTCCTTCTTTAGGTGAACCATAACCATATCTCCAACTTTGAAATGGACATCTCTCCTCTTGGAATCTGCAGCTTGTTTGTACTTATTAGAGGTTTTTTGCAGACCATCCTTCACTTGTTGATGAATGGTCTTCATTACCTCTACAAAATCCTCAACTTGTGCACTCCTCTGGCCAAAATCCTAAATATTTCTTATTTCCAAGATACCCCTAGGGTGGGATCCATAGACAATTTGGAAAGGAATAATTCCTGAACTTCTGTTAATAGAATCATTGTAGGAGAACTCTACTTGTGGGAGGATTGAATCCCATGCCACTCCATACTCCTTTGTCAAGCATCTTAGCAATTTTCCTAGAGACCTATTGATGACTTCAACCTGTCCATCTGATTGAGGGTGGTAGGTAGATGACGTAGCTAGATTTGTTCCAAGTTTCTTCCATAGGGTACACCAAATTTATCCCACAAAATTGGGGTCTCTGTCTAAAACAATGGTGAGTGGTAAACCATGGAGTCTCACAATCTCCTTGAAGAATAGCCCTGCAAAACTTGAGGCATCATCTATAGTCTTACAAGGTAAGAAGCAATCCATCTTGGAGAATCTGTCTACAACCACACAGACACTGTCATAACCTACCTTTGTCCTTGGATGACCCAATACAAAATCCATGCTAATGGAGTCCCAAGGTTTGTTAGGGATGGGTAATGGTGTGTATAATCCTTCCTTTGAATTGGTGCCTTTGGCTTTTTGGCATACTAGGGAGTTCTCTACAAATGTCCTTGTCTCAGTCTACATCTTGGGCTAGAAGTAGAACCTTCTTACTAGATCAAGTGTCTTATCAAGACCAAAATGGCCTGATAGACATCCACAATGCTTCTCTTTTATGATGTTCTCCCTCATGGAACAATTAGGGATACACAATTGACTCCCTTTAAACAAAAATCCTTCTTGAATCATATATTCTACAAATTCAGTGTGATATCTATCTCCTATTTCCAAACAAACTTGGTAAATTTATTTGAAGTCTACATCATTGGGATACATGTCTTTGAGGATAGAGATACCTACACTTTCCAAGGCCACTTCTTGTATAGCCAAATTCCTCCTACTTAATGCATCAGCTACCTTGTTAGCTACTCCCTTTTTATGTTTTATGGTGAAAGTGAATGCTTGCAAGTATTCCATCCACTTGAGGTGTCTATGGTTCAGTTTCTCCTTCATGTTAAGAAAACTCAAAGCATGATTGTTAGTAAATACAAAAAATTCTTTTGGCAATAAGTAATGCCTCCACTTTCTCAGAGATTGGACCATACCATACATCTCCAAATAATAGGTAGAGTATTTCTACTTAGCCTCATTAAGCTTTTCACTGAAGAATGCCATAGGTCTCCCTTCTTGGATGAGAACACCCCCAATAGATCTTTTACTAGCTTCACACTTAATGGTGAACAACTTGTGAAAATCAGGGAGAGTTAACATAGGTTGTTGAGAGACTCTTGTCTTCAAGTATTCAAAGGACTTTTCTGCAACATCAGTCCATACAAAGTTTCATTTCCTTCCCCCTTTGATAGTGTCTATCATTGGTGCACTCACCCCACTAAAATTCTTCACAAATTTTTAATAGAAACTAGCTAGCCCATGGAAAATTTTGACTTCACTAAAATATTTTAGAGTGGGCCAATTTAGTATGGCTTCCACCTTGGAAGGATCCCTTTTCAAATTACCTTTAGAGATGACAAAGCCAAGAAATATCAATTCCTCTTGCATAAACACACATTTTTCCAAATTTATACTCAACTTTTCTTGATGTAGCCTCTTCATTACCATATCTAGATGTAACAAATCTTTTTCTTTATCTTTTCTAAAGATCAATATGAAATCTAAGTAAACAACTACAAAGTGATTCATGAAAGGCTTAAGGACCTCATTCATTAACCTCATAAAATTACTAGGAGCATTAGAGAGGCCAAAGGGCATTAATGTATGTGTGATTTTATGCACCTATTAAGAAAGACACAACACTTCAATAGATCATTATATTAGTGACAAAGCATAAAAACCAAGGGTTTCATCTAAATCACTAAAACCGATCTATTGCTTCCTATCTAGGTGGATTTTGAAGAATGCAATAATCATGCCCTCAGATTATGCACAAATCCGTGACATATACAACATAAGAATGAAAGATTTGAATAAAAAGTAATCTAAATGTTCAAGAAACATGCATATTAGCTCTAAAAATGAAGATAAAAATAGTGCATAAGGACAAAGCTGAGATGCAACATGATTTCACAATTATCTCAACAGCATAACAATGCTTTCAAATCTGAAAATTTAGGGCCATTTGTGCTCAAAATTCATCCTATTTATAGAAGAAATTTGGAGAGAGAGGGGACAAGGCCATTAATGGAGGTGTAAAAACCTTAATGGTGGTGTAAGAGGCATTAATGGTGGAAGGCATTAATGAGGCATGGTGGAATGCATATGCATTAAATGCAAGCATTTAAGAGACATGGTGAGGGTTTAAGAAGCATGGGTGAGGGTTTAGGGTCAAGCTTGGGAAATTTGAATTTTGGAAGTGGGTTGGATTCCTAATCATAGGATTAGGAATGTGACATCATCAAGAAGGGGGGTTAAGATGGGATTAAGATTAGGATTAGGCTTAGCATGGGGGGAATAGGTTTAGATGAGTTTGAACCCATGGTTAAGGTAGTTGGGGTAGGTTGGGTTACGGGTTAAAGGGACTATTAATGAAATGAATTATATTTAATATATTCATTCAAAAATAGGGAAATTAATTATTTAAGCTTTAATGCTTTTGATAATTAATTAGGACTATAGCCAATTAATTAGATTAATTTAGGCTAGGGAATAGGCCTTTGCAAGTGATAAGGTATAATTAGGATTTTATTTAATTCCTTTTAAATTAATTTCCTTAGCCATATTTTGATTTGAATTAAATTGATTGGTTTTGATTGGCTAAGGTGATTAATAAAATTTAGTGATTAAATCACTTAGGAGATTAAATCTGATTTGAATGAATTATGCCAACCGATTGAAGAGTTGTCTTGACATAATTGGGGGTATGATCACACTTAGGGAAAATAGGGTCTATAGTTAGAGAAGACCAAACTGAGGTGGTTACATTTGCCCCTCTTTGAATTGATGTGTGAACAACGCATTGATTCAAAGCAATTTTTTGATGTTGACTTCAAAAAGTTTGAGAATTTCGCTCATGATCGAACAAAGGTCAATAAGAAAAGATCTTAAAGATGCTAATTCTGAACTTGGTTGTCATCCAAAGATTGATAATACTGATTCCAAACTTTGTTGTCATCCAAAAGTCAGTATGAAGCTTCCAGGAGCTTTAATAAGAATCTAAGAGAAAGTAGACATAGGATATCCATCTTGTGAGTATCAAAGCCTTCGATCCAACAGTTCTGACTTAGTCAAGGAATCATCATGCCTTTTAGTTTTCTTGATAATGAAGTCATTTTAATGTTGTGTAGAGAAATAATTTGATTGATGATAGTGTGATCACTCTCCCTCGGGAAAAAAATTGAATGAAAAAGAAAGAACAAAATCCCTCTGTTGAAATGATGTATCACTTGTAGGGGTCAGTTAGGTCGAGAAAGAACGGATTAGAAGAAGTGAAGGAAAGAAGGTGTGTTTAAGAGTAAACACATGGGTACCAAGTTAATTACATGAAAATGTGAGTGGTGAGATTGATAGAATGATTTTGGACCAAGATTTTGGATGAAATGTGCAATTTTGAGGATATAGAACCTGGAAAATGGATTTTCAGAATAGATAGAGTAATTCTGCATTTTTAGGAGCTGTCACAAAAATTGTACCGCACTTTGTAAAATGGTGTAGGAACCTTTGATTTGGTTCTTGAGTGATAAAAAAGAGAATATAAATGGAGTTTTAGTTGCCTGGGAGGAGTTTCAAAATTCCTAAATAGCTGAAAAAGTCCAATTTATATCTCAAAAATCACTTTATAACTATTCATTTTCACTTTCATCCTTGGTAATTTAGAGAGCTCTGTAGAGAAGATGGTGATCCCCATGCACATATATCATTTTAAGCTTGGTCATCGACATCAGCACCCAGCTGACTATCCACCTCCGGTAAGTACCTGAAAACCTACCTTTTAAAATTTCCAGTTTTCAATTTTATGTATTTTTATGCAAGTTATAGCCAATTTAGTCCTGTGTCACATCCTGTGTTTTTCATCACGTCTGGTCAATCTCACATCAGTTTTGGTAGTTACCAAAAATCCCGCGTCGCATCTTGTAAATCTAGGATCACACCCTGCTATGTCATTTTTGGTCAATTTTGGTTGAATTGTCAATATTTTTGCACCCTATTGGAACAGGATCACACGCGGCATCCCATGTCGCATTCTATGAAAATAGGGTCACATCCCGAATGCCCCATTACATCCTATAAATTGGGGATCAGATCCAGTAAAGAGGATCGCACCCCATAAAAATAGGGTTGTTTCTAGTTTGTGACATAGTAACCTTCTCTTTTTGACTAGTTTTCTCCTATTGATCATGAAAACACTTAGCTGATAGGTTGTCTGTTTAACATTGCTAGATAGATCACCGATTCTAAACTTTTGTATAATGAATATCTTTTGAATAGTTTCCATTTGAGGTGGTTTCATTCTGGAGCCCATATCATGGCCGAGTGCTAGCTTTATTACATTTTTTGACTGCGGACGAGCGAGAGTTAGTCACTCATGTTGGTTTACTGACAATAGGGTAAATTGAGGGTTGTTGACTGCTCTACCCAAGAGATAGCATCTAGAGAACAACACCTTCCATCTCCCTACTAGAGAGATGAATGTTAGACCTGAGAACATGTGGCAAATTTTGAGAGTTGCTGTGATGGGCTGAGAGGTCCAATTTGACTCTACTTCTGCGATATCCATTGTTACTGCCTGATGATTCTTTCAGGATGATAGTATTGCTCATTGGTATCTGATGTGGGATTACATGTGTGATCACTACGAGAGTCTTCTTGTATACTTGGTTGGTTTGATTAGAGGCATCATTATGCCTGACCGAGGACAACACAGATTCATGGTGAGTTGGGTTGACATGTTGGAGCAAATGATCGTTTCCAAACAGAGATTCATATGGGGTAGCTTCATATTGGCACACATGTATAGAGAGCTCCATGAGATAGTGTATCATCATACCCAGAGTATGATAGTGGGTATCTTAGTTCTTCAAATCTGGGCCTGGGAGAAAATCCCAGTGACATGATCAATAGTTGACATGCAGCGGGCAGTAGAATAGCCCTATATATATATATATATGCAAGTTGGATTCAACAGCCCTATCTCAGGAAGGTGTACTGACACTGTGTATTGGATGGCATTACTGTAGTGGCATGGTGGTCATACCTTAATTGCAAGGAGTGGATATCATATAGGTGGCAAATGTTGTACTTCTTCTAGAGAAGGTACCTCATTGGCAGGACTAGGTATATCATTGAGAGGTTCTTAGTCACATGGGTGCTGAGGAAATATAGTCGATTACAGGGGTGATGTCAGGACCTTGCTATATATGTGTAGATACACAATGAGACGTTACTATGGGGATCAAATTTGGGATATCAGACCACTCAGAGGGTCATTACAGATATGGTAGCCATGCCATGAGGGCTTCGCCTGGATGTAGCCAATGCAGGTTGTTTAGAAAGATACCTTGTAGAGATGAGACAGTACCCAATGCCTCAGTTTATAGATCCAGCAGAGGCAGTTCCTAAGATTGAGGACCCATTACATTATGATCCTTTAGAGGATCATCTAGTCATAGGCCGAGGAGGAACCTAGAGAGACGGAGGAGGTAGAGGTATAGATGGAGGTAGACATGGAGGGAGATAGGCACCCCCAGATAGAGGACAGGGTCCTGGTGATGATGATGATGTAGATGATAGGGGTGGTGGAGCTATGGGTGGTATTGGAGAGGTGGCCAATGGTAGTGGAGAGGGTTGGTGCAACCAGTTTAGATTTGTTTCTCCCATGATGGATCCAAGGCCTTTACTCACAGGGGAACAGTAGAGACAGCAGTAGCAGAGGCCATAGGATAGGTCACAGGATAGGCCTTTAGGGAAGGATTTTTGTAGGGACAAAGATCCTCTATCATAGTGTGAGAGGGATTGAGAGAAGCTCATAGCATGCATTACTACATTAGAGGCTCTTCTTGCAAATAGAGAGAGAAAGTTGGATCGGGTGAGAGAAGAGAGAGACACATAGGTGGAGCACATAAGATCTGAGAGAGATACACAAGCTCGCATTGTAGTTCACTAGGGTCAGAGAGCCACATATTATTATGCTCTTTATAATGTAGTAGTGAAAAAGGGTCAGAGGGATTGCTCAGCAGTCTAAGGGGGCCATGCCACCACTAGCTCCATTCATTCCACCTCCTCCTCCAAACCAGGGAGAGGGGGGAGTCAGACATGAGATATATTTTTGTACTATTTGTGAGATTATATTTATATATATGGGTCTTTGTGGGACCATTCATTTGTACCATTGATATTATATACATGTATATCTAACTCATACTGATTCTTTGATACTCTCTTTGTAAATTGTTCCATATTTTTGTTCTCATCCTCGATTTGATGTAGATATCTGATGTAGCTCTTCTTGATTCTAACATGTTCATGGGTTCTTTTTGTTTCGGATAGATGTCGATGCACATGTGATGTATTTTTTTATCTTGGTTGCATGATGAGTTAGAGGTAGATGATGACATCATTTATGCTCATGTGATTTATTACTGATATAAATGTGTTTTAAATGATGCTATTGTAATATGCAAATGAATGTATGTTTTTGAGATTTGTGTTATGCAAGTAAATGTATAGATGCACTTAGGATGTAAAATAATATGCAATGCTTGAATGCTTTGTTTTTTTATTTTCTCTTTCTCATATATGATTGCAGAATATATGTTATGGATATACAATGACATGGATATCACTAATAGTTGATGATGTGATTAACTTGGATTTAGGAATGAAATTTAGAAATCATTTTGAGCACAAATCCCTTATACTATGTCTTTCATTGTAAAATCAATCATGCACTCTCTCAATTCATCTACATGCAGAATCTTAGGACTTGTCCTTGATTTGTAGATATTGTAACATTTTTATCATCATTAGGTGATTTTTGGAATGGATACCACCTGATAGTACAACAATCACTAATACCCACTGATATTATGAAAGAATGAATACTATGTTTATTGGATGAAATGTCAGAAATAAACTTATGCATCAAGGCATAGAAGCCAGGATGACAAGTTAGTCACCTTCCTTTTACTATATATGAATTTGTGTAAGGTAAGATATTGGACCCGTAATGACCTTGAAAATTCATATCCTTGGGTACATTATTCTTTGTATACCTCCATGAGAATCTGATTTTAGAAAATAGACAAGGAAATTGTTTCAACCTCACCGTGGTTTACACATAACAAAGATCGAGGGATGTGTATGGTGATTGTTCCAAATAGAATGATGCAAAACTTTAAGCAAACCAAGTTAGGTGAAATTTATAGGATCATTTTGAATAATCACCATACGTAGAAAACCAAGAAAACATTATGCCCATGGCCTCACGACTCTTTATCTTTGCATAGACGTCATGAAGTAAATCAGAAGACATAAAAACCATCAATTGAGAATCAATAAAAGAAAAATTATAACTTCTTAGATGCCTCTAGTTAAAACATCATCGGAACATAAAAGAGTCATAATCAAACCAAGATCAAACTATGTTTAAGTAGTATTGAGAAATACTATTGATTCATTTTTCAAGCATGGTAGAGATTCACCAATCAAATTGTGGAATTTTAGCAATATGTGTTCCATGTTTGTGTATAACTATGTTCCTATTCACAATCAAATGTAGTGTTTTAGGAACACCATTTATATTAGCGCAATGTTTGTGCCAGATAGGTGGCTTTGAAAGACACACCCAAGTTTCATGAAAGGAATAGTTTGGTACAAGTGTCAAGAAGTATTGGGTTGCAAGACAAACCATCCTAGGATGTCCTAGCAGATGCAACCTATCATGCTAGCAAAGATGCCCCCAGTGCAAAATGATTTGTTCTATAAGACAAAAATGCAGACAAATGCCAAGCAAGGATAAGATATTTGTGAGGAAACAAAGTCAACCCATAGCATAGGTGTAATTGTGAAGGATTAGTATTAGTAATGCATTGATAGATAGAGTGCAAAGTACAAGTGACACCTGATTGCCAAGTTTTCACCACTTGGAAAAAAATTTCATTCTTTTTGCTACCAAGATGCCCATTTTACCAGGTTTTCATCAAGGCACTTTTCTCTTTTTCAAATTTTTTCAAATTTTTCTTTTTTGAATGTTTTTGTAGTATCAAGGTGCCTATTTGCTAGGTTTTCACCAACAATATCTTTTTTCAGTACTTTTACACTATTTTTTGATTTCTTTAGGATCAATTTTATGATGTTTTTGGTATTTTCTGA
This sequence comes from Thuja plicata, assembly GCA_018584345.1. NCBI lineage: Eukaryota > Viridiplantae > Streptophyta > Pinopsida > Cupressales > Cupressaceae > Thuja > Thuja plicata. Next base: position 2,848,196 of record MU226428.1, read on the forward strand.
GATTTTCACTGTACAGGCTATGCTAGCCAAACATCAAGCATAAAATAAATTTAAATTTAGAGTATTGAAAGGATCTAGAAGAATATCTTCCTCAGGTGTAGCTATTTGATAGGCTCTAGTCCCAAAAGTTGCAGTAATGATATAAGGTCCCAGCCAGTTAGGTTCAAACTTTCCTTTTTGTTCTTTGTTTGGCTGGTTCTTGGGATTCTCTTTTAGAACAAGATCCCTCACCTAAAATTTTTGTAGTTTGACCTTTTTATTGTATCCTTTGGACATTCGTGCTTGGTACACCTTCAGATGATTGAATTCCTATTGCCAGCTCTCATCAAGTAATTCTAGTATATTCACCCTATCGAAGCAGTATTTCTCATCAATAACAAGACCTTGTAAAGGTACGTGCAAATATGGGATTTCAACCTCAATAAGTAGTATTGCCTCAGCACCATAGACTAGGGAAAATTTCATGGCTCCAGTTGGTGTTCTGATTCTTGTTCTGTAGGCCCAAAGTGTCATATTTCGTTGTAAATGTCAGTCCCTGCCAGACTTATAGTTATATGTTGGATCTTGAGAATATTCTTATTAGATGCCTCTACTTGTCCATTACCTTGAGGATAATAGATTGAGGAGCAATGTGAAACTGTGTGCAAAGGTCTTCAATGTCTTGGTTTTTAAATTGGCCCCCATTGTGTGTTACAATTGAAGAGGGTATCCCATATCTACAAATAATGTAGTCCAATATGAACATAGCCACCTATTTGCCAGGGTCTTTGATTAGCGACATAGATTCAAACCAATTCATGAAATACTCAGTGGCTGTAATGATGAACTTGTGTCCACTTGAAGAATTAGGATATATTTTTCCAACCAAATCAAAGACCCATTGCTAAAATGGCCAATGTGTTATGAAAGGTATGATTTCTCTAGCAGGAGCATGGATAAGATTTCCATGTGTTTGACATTTATGACATGTTTTGGAAAATTGAATAGCATCTTTTTCCATTGTAGGCCAGTAATAGCCTACTATGAGCAGTTTCTTAGCTAATGAAAATCCATTTGAACGTGATCCACATGCACCTTCGTGGACTTCTTTTAATGCACGATCTAACTCTTCATGTTATAAACACCTAAGAAGTGTACCATTGAGACCTCATCTATATAAGTTATTAGTAATGAGGACATAACATGATGTTGTCCTAATCAAGGCTTGTTTTTCATTTCTAGATAAATCATTGGGAATGATTTGGTCAGTTAGGTAAGCAATGATTTTAGCATACTGAGATTTGTCTTAGACGTTCAAAGCACAAATTACTTGGTATTTAGGGGATTTAAAGGCCGGATAGGATAATTCTTCCACCAAGAAGTCATAGCAGAATTGAAGTTCCTATAATTGTAACATGGAGGCCAGTGTAGCCATAGAATTTTCATTTTTATTCTCTGTTATGGGTACTTGTTAGAATGTGATGAAGACAAAGTATTTCTTTAGATCATCCACTAGTTTCTTGTAGGGAATCAACTTCTTATCTTTCATCTAATAATCTCCATTGACTTGATTGATAATAAGCTGGGAGTCACCATACACATGTAGCTCTACAATCTTCCATTCCATAGCAAGTTTAAGGCCATTTACTAGTGCTTCATATTCAGAAATATTATTTGTGTATGGAAACATCAACTTGTAGGACTTGGCTATTTTGTAGCTTTGAAGAGTTATGAATAGAACCCCTGCTCCACAGCCTTGTTGCGTGAAAGAACCATCAAAGTAAATTTTCCATGAATATATAGTTAGATGCATGATTGTCTCATCTAGGAACTCAATTCTTAAAGGTTCATGATCTTGGAGTGGTGAATCAGCTAATTGATCAACAAGGACTTGTCCTTTAATATCTCTTCTATCCACATACTCAATCTCAAATTTTCTCAGAATGAGGACACACTTTGCCAGTCATCTTGTTAATGTTGTCTTGCTTAAGAGGTAATTTAAATGATCGATCTTTGCAATGAGCCTTACTATATGTGATAGCATTTAATGTCTCAATTTTTGTGATGCAAAGACAACCAATAAGCATGCTTTTTCAATTATGTTGTAATTGAGCTCATAGGAGACTAGTGTTCTATTGATGTAGTATATTTCTCTTTCTTTCTTAGTTTCATCCTCTTGTGCTACCAATACTCCTAGTGATGTGTCTATAGCTGAAATATAAAGGAGTAATGGCTTTCCATGGATGGGTTCCATAATAATATGAGGGGTAGCCAGGTACTCTTTTAACTCTATGAAGTTGGATTCACAATGTTCATCCCATTTGAAGGTGACACCTTTATGTAGCAATTTGGTAAAGGGTTGTTCTTTATCTGCAAGTTGTGACATGAACCTCCTGATTGAACCTCGTGATAAATGGCGGTTAGTGGATAACAGTCACGACTCAGCGACTAACGGTTTCATGCTAAGATATTTCCCTTAGTCGGGATGTCGCTAGATAAGGACGGTGAGTCAGATTTCCAGAATGCATAAAGTGGATGAAAGAAAAGATGACACCTGTCACAGAGCTAATGGTTGTCGCCTGATTGCTTGATGAAGAAGAGGATCACGCGATAACAAGACTAAGGTATGTTTTCCCTCAGTCGCAAAGTCTACTGATGATTTAAGGGCATAAGGAAATATAAAGCGATTAAAAGACAGCCATTCGATGAAGAAGTAAAGTGATATGACGGTGGTCGCGAAGTCTGGTGATAAAAGTGCCCCAGGGAAAAGGTCCTTCCGACTAAGCGATTAAGATATGTCGCGAGGTCGCCGTAAACAGAAAAGGGCATGTGCTTCAAGTTAAAGGTAAAGACACAGGATCACCTGACTCAGTGACTGAAGGTTGTTGTGTTATCTTGTAAAGAGGCATGAGCATCTGGCGACTTGGCGATAACAATGAAGTATTAAAAAGGTAGTCGGGATGTCACCAGAAGTAACTCAGGTTGGCCAGGGGTTAAGAAAAGAATAGTGTCGCAAGGTCATGATATATAACCATGATTAATGACTGAGTTCTATGACTTAGAGACTAGCCCTTGTCGCGTGGTCACCTGATTTTGAATTTGAGGTTCTGGCGGCAAGATGACAGGGGAGAACGCTCGACAGCCATGGTTTCTCTGTGCTCATGTTCCAGATTTGATCAGAGGGGTTTCTAGTCACAAGGGTCATGAACAGAGAAGTCTGCCGATATTTGGGTAGATTTGTTTCAATGTCGGTGAACAGGACGAGATTCAGTGTGTTGCAGGAAGGAACAGAGTTATGACTGAGTTTCCAGAAGTACCAAGAGAAGGGAGAAGAAGTCTTAGGCGGTGACAAGGAGAACACTTGGCTATGCACTGTTCACAGACAAGAGAGACAGTTATTGCAGAGAAGTATAGGTGAACAGGTGTGCATGACTATTCAGAGTGAACATAAATTTTTCTAGCCATCGTCTACCAAATCTGATTTCCAGTTGCCAGATCGAGAAGGTCAGGAAGATATCCATGAATATCTGTTTTGACTCGGTCATTCTCCACCGCCTCTTTTCTCTCTTTTCCTCTCTCTTGTGTTTTTAGGGTTAGGGTTTTCCATGATCATCCGAAGCTTTTTGCATCCTGAGGGATCCCAAGATGGTCATAGCCTATATATAGCTGAAAAGTTGCAATTGCAAAGTGTTGGAAGAATGTAGAAGGCATGCTTTGTTAGCAACTTTCTGATACTTGTAGTATTTTTTTCTCCTGTGTCTAATTCTTTCATCCATCTACTTCTCTTCTGGTTCTATGATAGCTTGCTATTATCGTAATTACCTTGTGCCTCGTTTTTGTGTAATTCATGTTTACCCTCTTTTGCAATCAATAACTGTGTAGATGTTTTACCCCTTATTGATCAAGCTGATTCTGGTTCATTGTGTGTTGTGTCTATTTCGCTTGGATTACTGTATTGTGAAGTTTTCTCTTCCCTTGTAGTAATTTTAGTCTCTGACCTTCACATGTTCGCTAAGAATCATGTTGTAGAAGTTGTGTTAATTGAGTTATATGGATGTGTAGTGTAGTTTCAAGGCAGAAGAAAGTAGGCCCTATCTTGGTGTATCACCTTTCCCTTTTCAAGTAATTTGGTTTTCAACATCTCCTTCTCCCTTTTTCTTGCAAGAGATAGTTTTAGGTGCATCCTGATAGTAGAGGAAGCCGGCCTTCTCTGGAGATTCAACCTCGTAGTTCAAGTCCCACAGGTTGGAGGTTGATTCCATGTTTCACTAGGTTGCTGTTAGAGAAGCTTTCAGCAAGGGTGCAAACCTCAGTGACGACAGTTTTTGGCACACCCGGTGGGACAAAGAGCTGATTTTCAGTTCTTTTCAAGCTTCATTCTGCTGCTGATTGGTGTGGACAGCAGTAATTTCTGCCTTTGGAGGCAAGTTCAAAGCACACCTGACGACTCTGGAAAGTCTACTGGTTTCAAAGATCAAACTGCTGGTATGTTTCAAAGCTTCCATTTTTCCCAGTTAGTTATATGAGTAGACATGTCAAGTTATTATGGACAGTTGGGTTATTCACCATCCTATTATGAGAGCAATGCTCAATGGGCTGGTCATTAGTTTTTTCAATCCCCTCTGTAGTCTGCTTTTATTCCAAACTTCTATGCAGATGCACAAGGCCGTCATTACATCCAACATGCCCCAAATGAATATGCCCTCATGCAAGACTATGAAAAGGCCCTCAAACAAGATCACTCATGGGAACAAAGGGCACAACTACAAATGCAAATCCAGCCCTCCCCTCCTATTTACCACCCACCCTCCCCTGCTCAGCCTAATTTCCTAAGGACCCTGAATTGAGATTTCATGAAAGCACAAGAAAAGCTGAAGGAGCAACTGCTTGACCTAAGCAGCCAGGTGTCTGAACTCAGGGAGCATCAAGAGATGGAGGCCCAGAATTATGAGCAAGGGTTCGTCCCTTATCAAGAAGAGGATGCCCTGTTTGTTGAGCAGCAAATAGGATACTCCCAAGAAGAGATCAATCGTAGGGCTAACATTGAGACAGCAAAGCTGAAATCATGAATTGCTGAGCAAGAGGCTCTTAGGCCTAAAATCCCAAGTTGGCGGTCCCATTTGTCTAACCCTTCTGTGTCATCCCCTGAGCCCTCTCAATTCCATATCCCAAGTTTCAAGGCAAAAAATTCCTTTCAAGAGCCTGTGCTTGAGTTTCAGACTACCACTCTGCCAGAACAACCTACTGAAGGGGGTTGTTTATCCCAGGAGGCTCCCCTGGTCTCTCAAGAAGATGAACTATGGTGGATGCCCCAATGGACTCTGCCTCCTGGTGTTGAGATACCAAGTCTTTTCAAAGATAATACTCTAGTATCTGAGCAGGGACCTATGGCAAATGAGCTTTCATGTGATAAGGAGGATGAGTATGGGGTATCAGTGCCGAGTGATGACTCTGATGAGGAAGGACAGCAAGTTATGGAGGAAGTGATGGATGTCCAGCCTGTGCTCTTGGCATATTTGTTTAATGAGCTTCCCCTCTTTGTTGATGATGAAAAAGAGACCATACCATCACCTATGGGTGAGGATCAATCAGAACAAGAGGTTCGTTATCAACA
>MU226428.1:2856607-2929872 GCA_018584345.1 Thuja plicata
TCCCAAGATGGTCATAGCCTATATATAGCTGAAAAGTTGCAATTGCAAAGTGTTGGAAGAATGTAGAAGGCATGCTTTGTTAGCAACTTTCTGATACTTGTAGTATTTTTTTCTCCTGTGTCTAATTATTTCATCCATCTACTTCTCTTCTGGTTCTATGACAGCTTTTTGTTATCGTAATTACCTTGTGTCTCATTTTTGTGTAATTCATGTTTACCCTCTTTTGCAATCAATAGCTGTGTAGATGTTTTACCCCTTATTGATCAAGCTGATTCTGGTTCATTGTGTGTTGTGTCTATTTCGCTTGGATTACTGTATTGTGAAGTTTTCTCTTCCCTTGTAGTAATTTAATCTCTGACCTTCACATGTTCGCTAAGAATCATGTTGTAGAAGTTGTGTTAATTGAGTTATATGGATGTGTAGTGTAGTTTCAAGGCAGAAGAAAGTAGGCCCTATCTTGGTGTATCACCTTTCCCTTTTCAAGTAATTTGGTTTTCAGCATCTCCTTCTCCCTTTTCCTTGCAAGAGATAGTTTTAGGTGCATCCTGATAGTAGAGGAAGCCGGCCTTCTCTGGAGATTCAACCTTGTAGTTCAAGTCCCATAGCTTGGAGGTTGATTCTATGTTTCACTAGGTTGTTGTTAGAGAAGCTTTCAGCAAGGGTGCAAACCTCAGTGACGACAGTACCATCCTTGTTTGTACATCTAAAATATTGGTGGGCTACTTGATTGCAGGAAAAACACTTTCTAGTGAATATGGAGTTGCTTCTACCGCCTAACCTTCCTTTGGTATTGCCTCTACCCCCTCTAAAATTACCTCTGTTATTCTATTCTCTGTCATACTCTTGGTGATTGGATTCTCCCTGTGGTCTTAGAGATGATCCTCTTCCTTGAAATTTTCCCCTACCTTTGAAACCATTTCCTCTTCCTCTACTATTATGTTCTCCTCTCCTTCTTTGTTTTTCTTCACGCTTCATATTGATCTGATAGCATTAGTGTACAAATTATGGATAACACAAACTTAGTTGATCCTAGATACTGTACTTGAGCCCATTCATGTATCTAGCAAGTTTTTGTTTCTCACTTTCAGGGGCCTTTTCCTTTATGGAGATCTTGTGGAATTCATCAGTGTAAGATCCTATATCAAGATCCTTTTTCTTCAAACTCTGTAACTTCTTATGTAGAGTTACTTCATATTCTTCAAAAATAAACTGCTTCTTGATTTCTCTTAACATCCTCTTCCATGTGGTTACAGGTTCCTTTTCTTTCTCCACCCTCTCCCTTTGTAGGAAGTTCCACCAACTTAGTGCAGGTCCTTTCATTTTTGACTTGGCAATCTTTGTTCTTTGTGAGATAGGGGTATCCTCACTTTCAAAATAGTTTTCCAGGGCTTCCACCCAATCCATGTATTCCTCATGGTCCATCTTTCCCATAAACATTGGTATGTCTAGTTTGTTATCTCTCCTACCCACTCTCTCCAAAGCTTCTAAGATTCTTTTCTCTTCTGGTACCATTGTCTTGTCTTCATTACTCTCCTCTTCTTCTTCTTGGTCTGACTTTGAATCATCCCCATTAGTCCTACTTATCTGAGAACTCTTTAATTTCTCTATTTCTACTTCCATCTTCTTATTCTTAGCTTCCTAATCCCTCACAATCTTGCCTAGCTCCATGTTAGTGACCCTCATAGGGATCTATCCATCAGTATCATCAATCTTCTCTTCCATTCTTATTCCAAAGAGCTTTTCTAAGCTCTAATACAACCTAATGCAGAGGTGAAAATAAGAAGTGTAGTCTTCCTCTTTTGCCTTCAATAAGACACCAAAGACAACTTGGGTTCTCCTAGGATCCTAGATCCTTTTCCACACAATGCCTGCTACCTATCCAAGGTGGTAGAACCAATTTATAATATTTCCCAATTGGATACAACCCAATTAAAACTCTTACACTTTTGAGCTTTAGGGATACTGGCCCTACTTTAGGCCTCAACCTATAATTATTCACCAGTGATTTCACCAACCCAAACTAACTATTGGGACACCTTCCTTATTTCCTAAGGACCAAGAATCACCCTTTGGTTCAGCCCTCCACCTTCTATACAGTACCTATCGAGGACTGTCCTAGAATTCCTTGTAGTACTATCCAGGAGATTTTTCTAACTTAAATTTCCCTCCTGATCACTTTCTAGAAAAATAAGGATATATCTAGATACCCTTTATTAATTTATGTCACACCTAAAGCCTTGAAGTTCAACTCCTAACTCTCACCAAGTTTGTAGACTTAATTGGCCTAATCAGGCTTAGATTTCAAGGTAAGTACTAGAAATTAGGTGCATGAGATTGAAATTGTGCTCCAGGTTTCTTCAACTAACTCCCTCCAACTCAAATCCACTACTAATTCACTTAACCAATCTTTTTAACAAACACAATACTTCCTTCTCCTTCATTCTAGGCTAAATAAATTGAGATATTCAGCCTAGGGCTTCATGCATGAGAGTCTTACCCTTTGAGACATTTCTTGAGATTGTAGAATAATTAAATATACCATCCTAACTTGAATTTTCAAGGATCTTAGAGAAATCCACTCGATAGAATGCAAGTTAGGACTCCATTTGTAAACTGTGCTTCAAATAGACTCCTTCCTCGACTGATTTTTGGAAACTTCAAATAAAACTTGTCAAATAAAAACCAAATGACTTCAAGTCAATCTCAAAAAATAAATAACACAAAATAAATTCAAGGCATTAATTCGGTTTCCCAAACTCACACCTTACACGACTGTACAACTCAGAAATGCTCACAAAACTGCTTCATATTCCATTTCCCATGCATCAAAGTTACATCTCAAAACTTCTAAACATGTTGGTTTGAAGTAAGAACTTAAGAAAACTTCAAATGTGAAGTTGGATCGATCAAAAAAACCCTGTGAGTGTTGGGCTACCATCTTCCATCTCTCAAGCAACTTTTGGAAGTTGCATGAGCAACTTTTTAACAACTTTTACAACATTTGGCAAAACTATCTTTTTTTCACTCGATGACCTTAGAAATGAATCCAAACCTATCCAAACGACATAAAATGTTAATAAAATCATGAATCCAAGGAATTTAACGCTAAGGATTCTAAAAACACAAAACATGCTTAAAGAGACATAAACCTAACTAGGTGATCCAAATGGACTAAGGCATCTCTAGGCTCATAAGGTTACCTAAGAGATCCTTGACCATAGACACATGGATCCCAAAACAAAAATAGGATGATCCTCTAGGATCAAAACAGAGATAGTCATGGGTGCACTGCACCAATGACACTCTTTCCCTCAATTTTCATCATAAACAATAGATACTAATTTAATTAAATTCATTCATTTAAAAATAAAATATGATCAAATAATTTTAATGAAATTGCAAATATTTACTTGTGTATCAATACCAAATGTTGCATTGAGAAAATCATCAGTTATCAGTCCATCATCCTCTTCCTTTCTCTCAGTAGTATCAAATGTTCACAAGGATCCACAAGAATGACAAAAATGACCCCTCATAGACTGACCATGGTCACCCTCGACTAGAGGAGTGGAACACTGAATGAGAGTCTGTGTCAGAGCACTAATCGTGCCTAGTGTGTCCACCTCCATGTGTTTATTCACATTGGAAGGGATAGTAACATGATCCACCTATGGCTTGCCATTGGGCAACTTAGGTGTATTAAGGTCACAATGTGTCATAGGTCTATCAAATGATGACCCCCCACCTCTACCCCGAGACTCTATAAAGACAAAATAATTTAGCACTTCCTTCAGGACAAACTCATAATAGAGTCTCCTTAGGAAATAGATAGGAACCTCATGATTTTTATGGGGATGCGAATCAAAGACCATCCACCATCTGTCCCAAAAGTTTTCTTTTATATCTTCATTCAAGCACCAATGAATTGGGATCCTCCTTGTTGTAGGTTTAAGAGTTTCAATTTACCTTGGCTTTTTAAAGAGTTTGCAAATGTCATCTTTTGTGATTTCTTTCTTTTTATGTCCTCATATGATAATTTATTTGCATAATATTGTTTTTGTTCTTCTCTTTTGTTGTGGAATAAATTTAGTTGCCCACTAACTGAACCTACATGGGTCAAGATTAATTCTAATGATTTTGAAAGTGTTTACCTCCTAGGATTTTTACCAATAAAATATTTTAACCTCCTAATTAAAGATTCTATTTCTATTTTCCCTCTTTATATTTGGTTTAACAAGTTTTTATGTGTTCCAAGAGGCGGTTCTCGATTGGTTAAGGCAGTTGGGGTTCATTTTCTTGGTTATTTTGAGCATCCATTTTTTCATGAGGACAAGATGGAGGGTTTGGTTGAGGATTTTCTATGGGGAGATCATTCCTTCCTGGCAATCAAAAGAAAATCTATTTTAAAGCCTAATTAAACATAAAATCCAAGACAAGAAACTTTGACAATCAAATTTGATTGAAAACTAAAAATTAAACCTAAATTTCAATACAAATAACATACATGGTTGTAGGATCACATAATGCTTCTTCCGGTTTGACCTTGATGATATCATGGAGCCATTTTTTGCTTCAGTTTGATGGAGTAAAACCCACAGTGAATCACGTACACGATTTTATGTAGAGAAAATCAAGAAGCCGTGAGTTTGGGCAAAGAAAATGAGCCACAAAAGTGACTACCCAAACTTTATATAAAACCTATTAGGGTTCATGCCCTATGGTTTAAATTTCCCAATCCATAGGGCGGTGTGGGCTATAGGGTGTGCGCCCTATGGCTTGGATAATCCAACCCATAGGGTGTGTGCCCTGTAGGGCATGCGTCCTATGTGTGTATGGGGACCAAAAAGGTATTTGGGACCTTTTTGGTCCCCCATATTGGTGCATATACCCAAGAAGAAATATGATGACGCTGAAAGGAAATAAATTAACAAGAGATAAAATAGGAATTTTAGGGTAGTTAGCAATGATAAGGAAATGAAAAGTGTTTACACAATAGAGACACATTCATTAGAAGACGAGGAAGGAAATGGCTCTAGTGATGAATTACTATTTTTTTCTATCAAGTAATATAAAAATGACAGATGTAACAAATTAAATTGCTAAAGATTAAATTTCCCTACATGTGGAGGAAGAATTCAATTCTTGGATCATTAATTTTGGTTTCTTAAATCATATGATAGGTGATACAAGAGCTTTTTCAAATCTATAAAGTCATAAAAGAGGATTTTTTTTTAGAGAAGGCTCTTCTCCTATATGTGATAAGGGGGCAATTTCTATTTGTGAAAAGAATAAGGTTAGTGATATTTACCAAGTCAATGGTTTAAGAAGAATTTTGTTAAATGTGATTTAATTATGTAATAAAGAGTTTGAGGTTACCTTTCCAGGCGTGAAATGTGAAATCATATAAAATGTTTTGGATTTCTTTTTGTAGAAGGCATTAGAAATGGTTAAATGTTTAGTCTCTAAAGAAAAACAATGTAGTCATTTTTTCCTTGTCACTAAAAAATAAATGTTAGTTATAGAAAAAAAGACTAACAAAGATCAAATTTGTCAACCTAATGAAGATCATTTCCTCTAAAGTTGTAAGATATATGCCAAAAATTTCTAGGCCTCCTAACACTATATGCAAGGAATGGAAAATTTAAAATAAAAGTAGGAAAATTTTTAAGAACAAAGAGTATTCAACGTCAATGCCATTGGATAAGATACATATTGATCTATGTAGACCTATAAGAACAATAAAACTCATTGGTGAAAGGTACATCATGTTACTTATTGATGATTATTCAAGAATGAAATGGGAAACTTTCATAAGAGATAAGTCTAAAGATCTAGATAGATTTAGAGTTTAATCAAATGGATGCTAGAAATAAATGTTTAAGTTTTGATAGAGGGGGATAATTTACATCTCATGAGTTTAATAGATTCTATGAAAAGCATGGAATTAAAAGATGACTATCTTCTCCTAGGACTAAAAAAAAAATGTAGTTGAAAAGAAAAATAGATCTTTTGTTGAGATGGCTAGAATAATGGTGGGATATGATAATTTACTTAATGTGTACTAGAGTAATATAGTTTTTAGAATTAGGAAGCACTGAGTAGGGGGATGAATCAATGCAGAAATATTTTTTTCTTTCTTAATCTAATACCAAAACTTAATAGCACAAATGACTGAAAGTAAATAGAACAAGATAAACATGCACATCATCATAGCACCATGATTGGTTTTTGAGGAAAACTATGTTAAGGGAAAAACCCCGATGGTGAAGGCACCCACAAATATCTCACTACTAAAGTAATAAGTACCCTATTAAAGGTAATAGTACATATAAGAGGGAATGCACATTTATTTAGGCTTACGTCTAGAGCTTACAACTCTATACAAAAAATATGTCCTTTGGTCAGGTTCACCAATTAATTACAATGAAATTATAAATATGACTTATTGTCCCAAAATTGAACTAACAAATAACATCAACTATGCCAACCAATACAGTTCTAATGAAGCTCTAATGGATATCACTATAAGATTATTTTCTCTATCAATCTTCACATAAATATCACATTATTCATCTTGCACATCATATCTCTCTTTCATCACATCCAAAATTGTATCTTATATACTTGATAAAAAACCCAAAATATTAACTCAATCAACTCCAATAGATAATGTGAAAAGTGAAGATCATGTATAAGATAAATATCCATGCTAATCTCCTAAAGAATAATATGATAGTATATTTTTGGCTCCATCAATCATAACCATCAAACTGATCAGATCATCAATCTGATAAGATCAATGATCGATCCAATGTACTACAAAATGTGCATAAGAAAGTTGTCTATCTACCCAATACAAAAAGTATCAAAAGTCAATAATACTTTATCACAAAAACTAGAGATCATTGGTTAATGATCCCCATATTATGTAGAATCATATCCTATCTTCCCATAAAGAAAATTTTAACCATCTATACATAATGATCCAAAGTCTCCCTTGTTCATCCATACCTATCAATGTTCTAAGTATACAATTGGTAACTCAATAAATTATTAGGTAACCATGAGAATAGAGTGTAGTTTCCATCAATCACACCATACCAAGTAACATAATAGTATCTCTTTCTAACATTATCCCCCTATGGAATCAATGGAAACACTTTGTGAAAATTGACTAAGTGTCAAAATGTCAAACTCCAAATACCTTACCAAAAAGACAACTCCCCCTAAGTCGAATAACTCATTTTTCACCAAAAAATCTCCCCCTTTGACATCAATGTAGAAGGTAGGGACCACATCCAAAAATTTCCTACCAAAATCCTATAATTCTGCATATATACAAGTATACCATTTAAGATGACAAAAGTGTGAAAATATTTGAAAATTTACTTCTCATATTTTGCAACTATCCGTCCCAAGTATTCCTTAAGATTTTAGCAATTAGGATCTAAAAATAAATAATATATGATTACTTCTCAACCTCAATTATGTCTAGTGGCTTCAGATGAGTATATTCTTTCTCTGTCTCCATAAGTTTTAATCCCTTTTGAAATTTCCTCGTCATTCAAATCCTCTCCTTCCTTGTGACTTGATACACTATTAAAAAATTAATGGAGATTTTTTTAAGCTATCTAGGTAAATATTGCTGTAAATGAGTTAAAAAAAAATCCAAGTCCCCTAGATGTCTTATAAAAAATTATCATTGTTACTCGGTTAACAAAGATATTATGTTGTCACTTGGTTAACAAAGCAATCTTAAGATATTAAATGTAATTATCCTTTAGTGATTAAGTGCAGAAACATAAAGCATAATGAAAATAACATGTACACAGATGACATCAAGATTTATCATGGAAACCTAATTTGGGAAAACCACCAATTGCAACTAGCTATTGTTTTTCACTATTCTGAAGTGAGCCCTATTAGGAGCCAACCCTATTAAAGGTTACAAAATACACTATAAGGTGTGACCCTATTAGAGGATTTAATCACCTTTTTAAGAGTGGCCTTGTTAGAGGTATTCAAACACTTTAATGTATAAATGCCACCTTGTGAGAGGATTTATGAAAAGACTGTTAAGTCTACTCTGTTAAGAGATTTGGATCATTTCTACAATTGTTAGAGAGTAAAAATGAGTTTGACCTGATTAAAGAAGAAATTGTTTTTGCTAATTCAAATCTATGTTTTAGCTTTAACTAGATCCTCACTGATCAAATATTTCTTTGTAGCTCAGTCTGGATGTTTTGTCATTAATTAGAATTCCCTCTTACTTCACTTTCATTCTTCATATCAAAGAACTCTTCTACACATTTAATCCAAACTTGACCATGTATATATATGATAACCTTTGTCAAGTCAACTTGAATATCCTTCCAAATAAATCTAAAGTCTATTGGCTACAAATAACCAATTAAACATAAAGTGTAAACTGCTGTTAGTCAACTGACACTAAATGCATAACTCGGTTGACACTGTAATCCTTTAATGCCCAACTGATACTCTTCTAAAACCAAACTTATTATATTTCCTGAGTGAACTTGGTTAGTACTGAACTTCCTTGATTAACTGATAGAGCTTGGTTAATACAACAAATCACTATATTTATGTATACATTTGTGTAACATCAATAAAAACACACACTTAAATAATTGTCTTCAACAATATCCCTATTTAGCATTGATGGCAACACATTATGTCATTATACAAAGAATTTTTAGAGCAACAGAAATAAGGATAAAGTTTTATAATATCCTTAGCTTCATTCTAATTCTCATCTAGAAAAACTCCATCTGTCTTCACAATCACTGGAATATAAACTTCTCCCTCTTACATCAATCACTGTTTCTAATAAAATTTCTCCCTCTGACATCAGTAATCTCTTCCTCAATAATTTATTTGGCATGGCATGAATAATCTCTCCCTCTTTGACATCCAATGACAAAGAATTTATCCAATAAAGTTGTAATGTACCTGATGTACTGATTCATATGCAATAAGCTCTAACAATCTGCATCAACATATTAGATCATCACTGTAGCTCAGTTGATGCATCACTAAACTATGTTTTAGTGATCCTAAATTAGGGGAATACCCCCTAGCTTTCCTCTAAGATACAAGAATGCATCCTTAAGTAAAGGTTTTGTGATTATGTCTGCAATTTATTCTTTAGTATTTACATATTCCAACCTTACTTGTCCTGAACCAATTCTCTCAAGAAATGATACTTTATTACAATATGCTTAGTCTTAGTATGCATCACAGTGTTCTTTGAAATGTTAATATCACTAGTGTTGTCATAGTAGATAATAACCGGTTCTTTGATTTCCTCCTTCATACCTGACAATAGGTATTTGAACCATATGATATTTGAACAATTCACTGCTATAGCAACATACTTTGCCTCTTCTATAGACTAAGAAATTCAATTCTATTTCTTGCTGGTCCAAGAGACTAACCTCTTTCCAAGAAAGAATGCTCAACCAGTGTTGCTATTTCTTTCATCAGCACCATATTCCCAATCAACATCTATAAAAGTATTCAAATCAAAGTTTCCTCCTTTCTTATACCATAATCCATAATCATCAGTGCCCTTAAGATATCTCGTAATCCTTTTGATAGCCATCAAATGATTCTCTCTAGGATTAGCTAAAAACCCTGCAACAATACCAACTGCTAATGCAATATCAGGCCTAGTGTGAAAAAAATTTGAAGTTTACCAATCATGGATCTATACGTAGTCTGATTTACCTCCTTTGAGTCATCATCCTTAGACATCTTATGTCTAGTAGAAATAGGTGTCCCAACTAGTATAGAATCTCCCATTCCAAATTTCTTCAATATCCCTTTGATGTATTTAGACTGAGTAATGTAGATACCATCCTTCATTTGAAGAACTTGAAAACCAACAAAGAATTTGATTTATCCAAACATAGACATCTCAAATTACTTACTCATAGCTTCAGATAATTCTTTTCATAAATCATCATGTCTTGTGAATAGTATATCATCAACAAATATCTCTACTAATATTATCTTGTTCTTAGGTCCTTCTTGATGTACAAGCTACTATTGTCATTAGTTCTCTAAAATACAATACTTATCAGGTAGCCATGCATTCTTTCATACCAAGCTCTAGGGGATTTCTTTAGTCCATACAAATCTTTGAGCAATTTGCAAACCCTATTCC
This sequence comes from Thuja plicata, assembly GCA_018584345.1. Classification (NCBI taxonomy): domain Eukaryota; kingdom Viridiplantae; phylum Streptophyta; class Pinopsida; order Cupressales; family Cupressaceae; genus Thuja; species Thuja plicata. The sequence continues at coordinate 2,866,794 of MU226428.1, forward strand.
TTTTGTTAGGATAAAAAAACCTTCAGGTTGCTCAATATAGACTTCCTCTTCCAAAATTCCATTCAATGATGCAGATTTTACATCCATTTTGTATACCTCGAATCCTTTATGTGATGCATATTCCAGAAGGGTTCTAACTCCTTTAAGTCTTGCAACAAGAGAAAATTTTTCTTCATAATCAATATCCTCTTCTTGAGCATATCCTTTACACACTAATCTTTCCTTGTTTCTAGAAACATCACGTTTTTCATTCAACTTATTTCTAAAAACTGACATTGTACCAATCACATTATTGTCTTTTGGTCTAGGAACAATATTCCAGGTCTTGTTCTTTTCTATCTTCTCAATCTCTTCATTCATGGCTTCTATCCAAATTTCATCATTCAAATCATATTTAATGGTTCTAGGTTAAATTTCACTAAGAAAACATGTACCTTTAAGTTTGTTTCTTGTCATTATACCTTCTGTCAGATCTCCAATTATTTTCTCAGGTGCATGATGCATTTTGACATATTTGGCAAGTACAAGTTCCTTCTTCGTTGATTCTGGGATCACATTACTTGGTTCACCATGCTCAAACATTATGTTCTTCTCTTTTGACTAAGACTCGGTTGCCTCTGTCTGAGACTCAGTTTCCTTTGTCTGAGACTTGCTTTCCTCTTTTTGTGACTTGGTTTCCTTTGTTAGCAGCTCAGGTTGCATAGGTTGTAACAAAGTTTGTGATGATGAATTCAGTGATTGAGATAGTTTCTGTCCAATCACCATTGCTTATAATGTCTTAGACATAGTATCAGGTTCATAATACGCAGAGTTTTTGTAGTCCTCGGGATCTTTACTTCTTTGTTCTTCACTTCTCTCTGCAAAATCATCAATCTTTACATGTACACTTTCTATGACTTTATGAGTAGAAAGATTCAAACATATATAGGCTTCTCTTTTATAGGAGTAGCCTAGGAATATACCTTCATCACCTTTTACATCAAATTTTCTATTTCTTTCTTGCTTCAAAATGTAACATTTACTTCCAAATACTTTGAAACAATGAACATTGGGTTTATAGCCATAGCATAATTCAAAAGGTGTTTGATCAGTACCTTTCTTCCTTTTAACTCTGTACAAGGTGTGAACTACAGTGCTGATAGCTTCCTTCCAGTATTTGGTCGCAACATTCTTTTTAATCATCAAGGTTCTTGCACAATCCATAATGGATATGTTTCTTCTTTTTGCTATTCCATTTTGTTGCGGTGTAGCAGGGGTAGATACTTTTCTCTTGATGCCTCTTTCATTGAAGAATTCATTGAACTCATTAGAAATGAATTCACCTCCTCTATCAAATCTTTGGCACTTTAGTTTCTTTCCTATTTTCTTCTCAACTCTGGCAAGGTACCACTGGAACTTCTAAAAAGATTCTAATTTTTCTTTGAGAAACATAACAGTCATCATTTAGGAATGGTCATCAAAAAATATAATGAAATACTTCTCTCTAGTGTAAATTGTTGTTCCAATTGGTCCACATAGATGAGTAAGCACCAACTCCAAGACTTCTTCAGTATTGTAATTCTTGCTCTTGAAACTAGTTTTTCCCATCTTCCCAATTTGGCATTGTTTGCATATTGCCAATTCAGGTTTCTTCAAAATAGGAATACCTCTTACTCTTTTTTTCTTTCTTATGTTGACCAGGTTATCAAAATTCACATGACACAATATTTTATACCATAACCATCTTTCTTCTACTTGTGCAATAAAACATGAACTTTCAGTGAGATCAAGATAGAATAGGTTACCTTTTGTTTGCTTGCCAGTTCCAACTAGGTTTCCTTTACCATCCAGGAGCTTGGCCTTACCATTCATGAATTCTACCTTGAAACCAATATTATTCAGCTATGCCAAACTTAGTAGATTAAGCTTGGTAATCTCCCTTCTGTAAGACATCTTTGATCTTTAGCTTAGGCCTTGAAACATTTCCTAAAAGCACCAAAAGCTCTGATACCAATTGTTGGAAATGAGTTGAGTAAATAAGAGGGGAAGGGTGAATCAGTTACCACAAAAAAAATCCAAGTCCCTTAGATGTCTTAAACAAACTTATCATTGTTACTCGGTTAACAAAGATATTATGCTGTCACTCAGTAACAAAGAAGTCTTAAGATATTAAATGTAGTTATCATTTAGTGATTAAGTGAAGAAACATAAATCATAAAGAAAATAATATGTACATAGATGACACCAAGATTTACCGTGGAAACCTAATTTGGGAAACCACCAATTGCAACTAGTTACTATTTTTCACTCTTCAAAAGTGAGCCCTATTAGGATCCAGCCCTGTTAAAGGTTAAAAAATACACTCTAAGGTGTGACCCTATCAGATGATTTCATCACCTTGTTAGGAGAGGCCTTGTTAGAGGTCTACACAGACTTCAATGTAGAAATGTCACCTTGTGAGAGGATTTATGAAAAGACTATTAAGTCTACTCTGTTAAGAGATTTGGATCACTGCTACAATTGTTAGAGAGTAACAATGAGTTTGACCTGATTGAAGAAGAAACTATCTTTTCTAATTTAGATCTCTTTTCTGTCTTTAATTGGATCCTCACTGATCAAATACTCTTTTGCAGCTCGGTCTGGATGTTTTGTCCTTAATTAGAATTCCCTCTTACTTTGCCTTCATTATTCATATCAAAGAAATATTCTACAGATTCAATCCAAACTTGACCATGTATATATATGATAACCCTTGTCAAGTCAGCTTGAATATCCTTCCAATAAAACTTAAGTCTAGCGGCTGCAAATAACCAATTAAACATAAAGTGTAAACTATTGTTAGTTGGCTGACACTAAATGCATAGCTCAGTTGACACTGTAATTCTTCGATACCCGAACGATACTCATCTGAAACCAAACTTATTGTATTGCCCGAGTGAACTTGATTAGTACTGAACTTCCTTCATTTAACCGATAGAGTTCAGTTAATATAGAAAACCACTATATTTGTGTATACATTTGTGTAACATCAATGACAATACACAATTGAGTAATTGTCTTCAACAAATGTGAAACTCCTTTTGGGTAGGGAGTTCCAATTTTTCTCTAACTCTATCTTGTCTCCCTATGCTTAATTTACTTTCCTTATTGGTTTCTATTAAAAGGATTCATATCATATTTTTGAAAAACAAAATTGCAAGGTACTTCTCTATGCCATTTTTTAACATAAAAATAGATTTATAGTTGGTTGCATACAATTTTTTTTATTTCTTCGCAAAGAAATAAGTGGTCAAGGCTATTAGATATGCATTTGTTCAATTAGGAGCATTGAATCATATATTCTATTTTTACTTATAAATGGTTCTATAACTTATTCAAATCTTTTTGACTTGATAGTTTCAATTAAAATAATATAAGTTTCTTAAATATTTTACATAAATTCAAAACATGCTTTTAAATAGAGATCCAATTTCAAATTTTTAATTTTTTTTAATAAATTAATTAAAACATTAATTACTAATTAGTTTTCTACTTTATATTGAACTATGATCATCACTAGTGTTTTATTATAGATAGAAGAGTACATAAAAAGGTGGTAAATATCTAGAAACTTTTGGATCATTAGATTATTGTCAAGTACTTAATGCTTTGGTTATGCCTACCTTATCCTCAAGCTAATAACCATTCCATGTACATGAGACAATAATGAGGTAGCAATAACTCTTATTGATAGTATTTTCATTACTCTCTAATAGTCATGCAAGATGGTGTATTTCACTTGACAACTATTTAATAAAAAGATTATAAATGTTTTAAGTAAAATATGGTTAACCATGTTTTTTATTAAAGTGTAGAGTGTCCCAATGTAATGCACCATTCTTATATGGATCCTATTATCACTAGTACAATACCTTATTCCTATCCTTATGTATGGTAGAACATGCCCTCAACACTCATATGTCAAATCCTCCAAATGACAGAAGTTCTTCAATTCCATTGTATGACCAGGTTTCCACACCTTGTACACACTACACCCATGTGGTAGAGTTTCCTTTCATCAATGTAATATGCAATCTGATTGATCCAAAAATTATTATCGCCCTTTTCCTTTTGCAATACTTAGCTCTCATTAGAGTAATACATGAACTCGTATGGATCACTATGATTGATAATTAATAGATGCATAGTCATAAGACACACCGATGTATTTTGGAGAAATAAGTGTCGCTAGTTATATCATCACTCTATTAGATAAATCAATAATTATGAAATAATCCTTAGAGAATGTATTCCAAATGAACATATATTATCAACACTAATGACAACCCACAAAAATGAATGACTATCAATTTGAGATAGGTATTCCTAGACTATATGTACAAATTTGTCTGCATTAGAAGACTATAGAAACTTGAACAATGAAGCATAGGTAAATATTGGAAGTGATATCTCTAACGATAGACTAAGTGGCAGCTAAACACCAAAACTACGATATAATTTAGAGAAGGTCTTCCACTGCCAAAACTGCAAACAACCAAACCACCTTCAATCTCCATCTTCTAACAATACATTGAAGAGTTCAAATACATTCCATGTTGATTTAAAATGCCCAACCATATTCTTATAAAGTGCTCCTAGAAGCCTTTGTAAGGTTATAATTGGTCGACACAAGGAAGTATCTAGAAGGTTACAATATGCTGGCACAATTTAATATTTTACTTTTTTATTAATTAAGCCACTGTATTTAATAATTAAATTAATTAAATAAATCATTCCTTATGTTGTTTTTTAAATTTTACCTAAACAACTTAATTAATTAACATGATTAATTCACTTTATTAAAATTGGGGACATTATAGTCCTCCTAGCCTGAAGATTTCTTTTCCTTAAGCAATCTACAAATTGTCCATCATTTGGCAAGCTCCAATATCCCAAATCATGCATTATTGTTTGTAGCCATACCTGGTGAATTGTCTATGCCACATCATGCCCCCATGCACACACCCCTTTAACCTTCTAGCTTCAATTTTGTGCAAATAGCCAATAATATTTCACTTCTCTACGCTAATATAAACAATGCCCTACCCATAATTACCAAGAAAATCCTCATGATCCCTTGAAGTATCTTTGTCATCTTCATCATGTTCTGGTCCCTCATGCTGAGAATCATATGAAGCCACACCATTATTGATCTACACCCCAATGTGTCATTTTCTTCAACCAATGGTTGAGATTTCTATTCCAAAGGGTCATTGGTAGAGCTCCCCATTTACATGAATTTGATTGATAAATGTTGGCTTGGAAAATTTCACATAAGAATATTCTTCATCCTTATGATTGTCTTGAAGATTTAAGTGTTCTCTATTTTAAGGGAGAATTGGTTATTTTTACTTGTCCATACACTCCTAGGTCTAAAGTGAAGTTGTAAGCATGCCTTCATCTTCCTTTGGGTCAATGGTGTTATGTAGAACATTTACAATCTCCCATCTGTAGTTCTTGTTGTAGATTCTATTACACAGAGGATGGATAACTCATTCTGAGAATTATGTAGTCCTTAAGGGTTATGTCCATCTATCATCTACCATCAACCATATCCTCCATGGCTTGCTTCAACAACTCAGCCAAATTTGTCATATGCATGTTTTTTTTTTCTTGATCCTCGAAAAGAAAGTCAACATTGTCCACCTTTGTATTGGATCACTGTGAAGCTCTCTTTGTTCTATCTTCAGTCAAGTGATTGATTGTCTCATCCATTTTATTTTCTTCTCTTCCTAGGGCCCTACTGAGCTATTTATCACTTCTTGTTAACTCCCTCAATAAGGCTATTATATCCACATGTGCATTTCCCATTCCATCACTAGGTGCCATGATTCTCCAAATAGATTAGAAAAATCACTAGCTCTGATACCAATATAATATATCATTCATCTATGAAACCTTTCCGTACCCATATGGTACCTTATTCTTGAACATATATGGTAGAATATGTGATGCAGAGTGTTTAACAACTAGTGCCCTTCTTCACATTAAGGTGTTCGATTTGTATCTAATCCAACCATTCCATGGTTTTACTTGTTGGATCTTCTTCTAGATAGGATCTCCAAGACCCCTCTACCAAATTATCCTTCAAGGTATAGTTGGTTTCAAGAAGACACCAAAGTTACCAAGCTTAACTAGTCTAACTAGTTACCAAAAAACCTAGTTTCTTCCACTAATCCTCCACCTAGTCTCTCAACTCTCTGCATAGGATATTCCCATACATTCTCCAAGACTCTTAACACCCTTCTTGAATCATCCTAGGTCATTATGCACTCATCCCACTACTCCAATACCAAATACCAATCCAATTGGTCACTAATTCACTGGGAGGCCTAATTGCCTAATTCCTAGTAGGTCTGCTTTCACAGATTCTGGCCTAATGCTTCCAAAATCCCCAAATGAATCCATAGAAAAAATTGGAAATATTCAATACATCATTCAATGCTATCAGAATCCAAAACCCTAACCTCTGAGGGCACCCAAAATCCTATTTTCTTGTAGGCCCTAGATTATAGCCTATTAATTAGGCCTTTGAACCAGTGTACATGAAAAATTGATAATCTTGTCTCCAATCACTGATTCACCTCCAAAAACCATTGAATCCTTTTAGGATAGTATCTAGTACATCTAAAAATGCCACTAAGTCTTTCCCAAAAGGTCTTGGGTGCTCGTGCAAAGTCTTTCTTTTCCCTGTCCTGGCTCACCTGGTTTCACCAGTCAGCCATAGGGCTTCACTTTTGGCCTATGAAAACAAATGAAACAACCAAAAATCAAACTAAAAACCTATCTACAAACCCTAACCCTAATATCCCTATGGTTTCAAACAAATCCACTAGAGGAATTTTAGGTTAGAGCCATTTCCAACTAGGTAGCACTGTTTCTGTCTCTGTCAGACCAGTGACCTTAAAAAATGTGTAACTTAACTTCTACTAAACTTAAAAAAAAATAATTAATGCATAAGAAAGCTAAAAGAAAAGACTACAATATCATGGAGCTCGATCACCTCTGCCAATCCATACATAGTCGTACAGAAACAAAGATAGTGCAGATTACACAAAAGAGGATACACACATCCATATAAAGGTGTCAGAATTAAGTGTCTCACTTAAAAATCTTATTAACCTCTTAAAAGCATCAAAACCATGCTAATATACCGAGCATGGGGTAGTTACATCATTTTTAACTAAATTTTGTCAAATCTTGCAAAAGTTTCTCGAGCAACTTTCAAAGTTGCTAGCAACATTTTCTCATTTTGAGCAATTTGACCTTGGTAGTCAACTTGATGATGGATGTTGACTTCTAAGAACCCAAATAGGATTTGTAGGGTCTTATAACATACCTCTAACTCATATTACCCAAAAATAGCAACATTTCACAAATTGAAGCCAAAGTGTCCTAAAACACTCAATGGGCACTAAGGCCCTACAAACATGAAGTAACCTAATCATTGTATCCAATCCCTTGGATATTATTCTAACACACACCTAAACATCTAAAACAACCCAAATCAACACCAAAACAAGATATAGGGAGGTGCCTTGCACCATACTCCCCTGGACAAAATAACTCAAGTCCCTTGAGTTAGGAGGTCTTCAATGGTGACCCCATGTTTTAGAATATCTAGCTCTATCATCCAAGTGGCTTTAGCTTTAGGTAGTCCCTACCACTTGATGAGGTACTCCTTGTAGTTACCCTTCCTTGTCTTCTTTATCACCTTAGACTCCTAGACACTTTCCAATTGCAATGGCTTTGGGGTAGGAAAATGATTCACCCAATCATCTTCCTCAAAATCTACAAGTGTAGACTGACCTGTGTCTAGAGGTGATCCCCTATAGGGATATAAGTCACAAAAATTGAAAATAGGTCCCAAATCAGGAGGCAATTCCACTTCATAGGCATTCTTTCCATATTTATGAAAAATCTTCAATGGTCCAATCTTCTTGATGAGTATCTTAGCTGGTTGGCCTTTGGGTAGCCTCTCCTTTCTGAGGTAGGAAAGCACTAGATCCACAACCTTGAATTTCAAGTCCCTCCTGGTCTTATCAGCTTTGGTTTTATACTTCTCCACTTGTTTTTGTAAAGTCTTATTGACTTGATCATGAAACTCCTTCATCTTCTCTGCAAATGAGTCTCCTTGTACACTCCTCTTGTCCCTCAAACTGACATCCCTCAGCTCCAAAATCCCTCTAGGATTGACCCCATAAACTATCTCAAAGGTGCTCTTACCTATACTCCTATTAATGGAGTCATTGTATGCAAATTTTGCATGCCCTATGATATGATTCCAAGATTGTCCATGTTGTTTGGTCAAACACCTCAGCAAATTACCAAGTGACCTATTCACTACTTTTGTTTTCCCATCTGATTGTGGATGGTAGGCTGAGGAGAAAGACCAATCAGTTCTAAGCATCTTCCAAAGAGTTCTCCAGAAGTGACCCACAAACTTGGTATCCTTTTCACTGACAATATTCAAAGGCAAACCATGGATTATTAAAATATCCCTAAAGAATAGCCCTGTAATTTGAGAGGCATCATTGGTCTGGTTGCATGGAATGAAGTGTGCCATCTTGCTGAAATGGTCCACCACCACAAACACACTATCATGTCCCCTAGGTGTCTTTGGTAACCCCAAAACAAAATCCATACTAAGGTACTCCCAAGGCCTTTGGGGTATAGATAATGGTTGATACAACCCACTATTGCTTCTTTGTTCTTTTCCCCTCTGACAAATCTGACATTGTTCTACAAATATCCTCACATCTGACTAGATCTTAGGCCAATAGTAATGCCTATGTACCTGCTCCAATGTTTTATCTACTCCAAAGTGGCCTCCCAAGCTTCCTTGGTGTTTCTCCTTCACAATGTTTTTCCTCATTGAGCACTGAGGTATACACATAACATGACCTTTGAACAATAGGCCTTCCTGCAACACAAACTCCCTAAAATCCACCTTGAACCACTGTTGAAACTTCACACAAGCTTCATAAGCTTCTTTGAAATATTTGTCTTCCTTGTAGAGGTCTTTCAAATCATCCAATCCTACACTTTGTAGTTGTATCTCATGGATTGTGAGTACTCTCCTACTAAGAGCATTGTCAACCTTGTTGCTAACCCCTTTCTTATGCTTAATAAAAAATGTTTAAGTGTGCAATGATTCTACCCACTTTGTATGCCTCTAATTTAGTTTTTCTTGTCCATTTAGGAAACTTAAGGCATGGTTATTAGCATAGACCACAAAATCCCTAGGTAGTAGGTAGTGCCTCCACTTCTTGAGGGCTTGAACCATAGCATATAACTATAAATCATAGGTGGAGTACTTCTGTTTAACTTTATTTAACTTTTCTGAAAAGCAAGCCACAGGGTGTCCCTCTTGGCTCAACACTGCTCCAATAGCCAACTTGCTAGCATCACACTCTACCACAAAGAGTTGATTGAAATTAGAGAACCTAAGAGTAGATAGTTCTGTAATTCTCTTCTTTAACATTTCAAACCCTTGGTTTGCTACCACTGTCCATTCAAACTTACACTTGATTCCACCTTTTATGGTGTTAAGTATAGGGGCACATACATGGCTGAAGTTTCTTACAAAATTCCTATAGTAGGAGGCCAACCCATGGAAGCTCCTAACATCCCCTATGGACCTAGGTGTAGGTCATTCCAAAATGGACTTAACTTTATCAGGGTCCATTTTCATACATCCATTAGCAACCACAAAACCAAGGTAAACTAGTTCAGTTTTGAGAAAATCACATTTTTCTTGATTTATCATCAACTTTTCTTGATGTATCTTTCTTAAGACCATCTCTAAATGCTTCATATTCTCCTCCTTGGACCTACTAAAGATAAAAATATCATCAAGGTAAACTATTACAAACTTACCAATGAACTATGCTAGCACTTCATTCCTGAGCCTCATGAATGTGCTAGGTGCATTACTTATGCCAAAGGGCATTACTAGCCATGCATACAGACGCTCATTGGTCTTAAAAAAAAATTTCCACTCATCACCTGGCCTCACCCTTATCTGATGATACCCTGACTTCAATTCCACCTTAGAAAAGTAACAAGATCCTCCAAGATTGTCCATCAAATCTTCTATCTGGGGCATTGGGAACTTATATCTGATTGTGATCTTGTTTATATCCCTGGAGTCCATACACATCCTCCATTTTCCATCCTTCTTAGGTGCAAGTACTATTGTCACAACACATGGGCTCAAACTCTTCCTTATTAACCCCTTATCCAACAAATCTTGGATCTATTTTGCTATCTCTGCATTTTGGCTTGGTGTCATCTTATATGCTGCTTTGTTTGGCAAATTTTCTCTAGGAATGAGGTCAATCTGATGAATCACATCCCTCATAGGTGGTAAGGCACTTGGAAAACCATTATCTACTATGTCATGGTACTTTTCCAACAAAGCTTGTATCTCTGGTGGAAAATAGACTTTCTCCTTAGTTTCCTCCTTTGGTTTGATCACTACTGCACAACAGACTCCTTTCTCCTTCTTCATGGCCTTTGGAAACTCTTTCCCACGCTATAACATCACACTTGTCCCTACATGCTTCTCTTCATTGGGTTCTTACAATGGATCCATTTGGAATTTCTTTCCTAGCTTGGTGATGACATAATTTTTCTTCTCTCCATCATGTATTGCTTTGACACCATACTGCCAGGGATGTCCTAAGAGAAGATGACATGCATCCATAGGAAGTATGTCACATAGGACCTTGTCGTTATATTCCCCAATCTCAAACTCAACCATATTTTGCTCATCTACCACTATTTTTTGACCCTTGTTCAACCATGAAACCTTATAAGGTGTGGTATGAGGTATCCTTCTCAACTTCAATTTGTCCACAATCTCAGTGGACACTATATTCTTAGTGGATCCAGAGTCAACTATAACCTTGCAAATTTTCCCATGAGACCTACAACTTGTCTTGAATAAGTTCTTTCTTTGGGGTGGCTCTATGGTGCTAGGCACATTCAATAGGGTTCTTCTTAACATCAAGTTCTCCCCATCCAATATTGGCCCTGCCTTGGATATGGGTGAAGTAACACTTTGGGTATCCTCCTCTTGAGCTAACTGATTCCTCCTATCCCCATTCAAGATGAGGAAGCCTTCTCTGGACACCTACCCATTGTGTGACCCATTTGGTTTCAATTATAAAACCTACCAGTGAAAACTAAATTAGATCTCCCTTGGGGTTGGAAACTACCTCTTGGTGGTCATCTACCTCAGTATCCTCCCCTTTGGAAAGATCCTCTATACTGTTTTCCTCCACTACTATCTATGAACTGACTATCTTCTTGTCTATTAGGGCTTTTTCCTCTACCAAAGTTACCCCTGCCTCTCTGAAAACCTCTGTTATTTCTTCCACCTCTTCCTCCTTGGTGGAAGTCACTCCTTCTTCTAGCCTTATCCTCTACTCTCAAAGGAAACTTGAAACACTTGTGCATGCTATCAGGATCCATCATGCTAATCTCATCTTGTATCCCTTGCCTTAGCCCATTTAGATACCTTGCCACCTTCTCCATTTCATCTTCTTGTCTCCTAGCCCTTAGGCTTAGTTTATGGAATTCCTCTGTGTATGCACTCACTGTCATCTCCTTCTGTCTTAAGTTCTACAACTTTTGGTACATTTGAATTTCATAATCAGTAGGAAAGAATTGTGCCCTCAATCTGATTTTCATCCTCTCCGAAGAAACAATATTTTTATTTCCACTATTCACTCTTTCATCCTGCATCATGTTCCACCACACCAATGTAGATCGCTTGAGTCTAGCCTTAGCATAGCTGACCCTCTTCTCCTCTGAGATCTCTTTGTAATCAAATTGGTTGTCATTGGATTCAAGCCAATCCAACAACTCTTCTCCATTCAGGCTACCACAGTAATATGGTATGTGTTCCATGCTATCCTTGATTAAAGTTTTGAAGGAATCTAAGAATAACTTTTGTACTTTCTCTATCCCAGGTTGCTTCCCTTTGTTTGATGACTCTTTTGTCTGACTTTCATCTCCCCATTCCGTGATCTTCTTCTTTCTCTTTGTCTGGGACACATTAGCCTTCTCCAAGAGGCCTTGAACCAATTCCACTATGACATTCCTATTCATTTCCTTAGGAGGCATGTTTTCAACCTCTTGACTCTCCTCCCCTTAACACATACACAATCTTCAAGCTATTCCAGCTCTGATACCACTCTGATGCAGAGGGTTTGACAACTAGTGCTCTTCTTCACTTTAAGGTGTTTATTTTGTATCTAATCCAAAAATCCCATGGTTATTCTTGTTGGATATTATTCCAAATAGGATCTCCAAGACCCCTCTACCAACTTATCATCCAAGGTATAGTTGGTTTCAAGAAGAATTCAAAGTTACCAAGCTTAACTAGTCCAACTAGTTACCAAAAAACCTAGTTTCTTCCACTAATCCTCCACCTAGTCTGTCAAATCTCTTCCTAGGGTCTTCCCATACATTCTCCAAGACTCTTAACACCCTTCTTAACCCATCCTAGGTCATTCTGCACTCATCCCAATAGTCCAATACCAAATACCAATCCAATTGGTCACTAGTTCACTAGGAGGCCTAATTGCCTAATTCAGGTATTAGGTCTATTTTCACAGATTTTGGCCTAATGCTTCCAAAATCCCCAAATGACTCCACAAAAAAACTTGGAAATCTTCAAGACATCATTCAACCCTGTCAGAATCCAAAACCTTAACCTTTGATGGCACCCAAAACCCTATTTTCTTGCAGGCCCTAGATTATAGCCTATTAATTAGGCCTCTGGACTAGTGTACATGAACAATTGCTAATCTTATCTCCAATCACTGATTCACCTCCAACCACCATTTAATCCTTTTAGGAGACTATCTAGTGCATCTAGAAATTCCACTAAGTCTTTCCCAAAAGGTCTTGGGTGCTCGTACAAATTCTTTCTTCTCCCTATCCTGGCTCACCTAGTTTCACCAGTCAGCCATAAGGCTTCACTTTTGGCCTATGAAATCAAATGAACCAACCAAAAAGAAAACTAAAATTATATCTAAAAACCCTAACCCTAATATCCCCATGGTTTCAGACAAATCCACCAGAGGAATTTTAGGTTAGAGCCATTTCTAACTAGGTAGCAATGTTTCTATCTTTGTCATACTAGTGACCTTCAAAAATGTGTAACTTAACTTCTACGAAACTTAAAAAAAAATACTTAATGCATAAGAAAGCTGAAAGAAAACACTACACTATCATGTATCCCAATCACCTCTTCCAATCCATACAAAACCGTACAGAAACAAAGACACAGTGCAAATTGCACAAAAGAGGATACAGACATCCGTACAAAGGTGTCAGAATTAAGTGTTTCACTTCAAAGTATCATTAACCTCTTCAAAGCATCGAAACCATGCTCATATACTGAGCATTGGTTAGTTACATCTTTTTTAACTAAATTTTGTCAAATCTTGCAAAAGTTGCTCGAGCAACTTTCAAAGTTGCTAGCAACATTTTGTCATTTTGAGAAATTTGACCTTGGCAGTCAACTCGATGATGGATGTTGACCTCTAAGATCCCAAATAGGATGTGTAGGGTCTTATAACATACCTCTAACTCATATTACCCCAAAATAGAAACATTTCACAAATTGAAGTCAAAGTGTCCTAAAACACTCAATGGGCACTAAGGCCCTACAAATATGAAGTAACCTAATTATTGTATCTAACCCCTTGGATATTATTCTAACACACACCTAAACACCTACAACAACCCAAATCAACACCAAAAAAAGATATAGGGAGGTGCACTGCACCAATATGTCCTCCACACATACGCCAAATCCTTTGTTGCCATAAGTTGTTCAATTCCACTATATGAAAAGTTTCCACACTTCATACAGACTACACTCGTACGGTACAATTTCCTTGTGTCAATGCAATACATAATTTGATCGATCCCACAAATGGTTATTTCTATTTCACTTCACAATGCTTAGTTTTCATCATAGAAATATGAACTTGTATGAATCACTATGATTGGAAATTATTAGATGCACATGCATAAGATAGAATGATGTATTTCAAACCAATAACTATCGCTAGTTATATCATCGCTCTATAAGACAAATGGACAATTATGTAATAATCCTAAAAGAATGTCTATAACAAACGAACATATATTATCAACATCGCCGATAAACCATAGAAATGAATGGCTACCAATTTGAGAATGACATTCTCAGATTATATCCATATGCACAAATTTGCCTTTCTCAGAAGAATTCACAAATTTGAACAATGAAGCACGCATATAATATTAGAAGCAATATCTCCAACGATAAACTAGGGTGGATTCTCACCATCAAAACTATGATTAGAGACTAGGGAGGGTATTCTACCTCCAAAACTGCAAATAACGAAACCACCTTCAGCCTCTAGTTTTCAGCAGTACAAGGAAGAGTTAAAATATATTTCATGCTAATTTACAATGCCCAACCATCTCCTTATAAAGGGTTCCAAGAAGGCTTTGGAAGGTTACAATCGGTTGGCACAAGGAAATATCTTGAAGGTTAGAAAAGGCTGACACACTCTATTATTTTATTAATTTATTAATTAGGCCTCTTTCTTTTATAATTAGATTAATTAATTAATTTATTCCTTATGATATTATTAAATTTTTAGGACCACGTAATTAATTAACCAAATTAAGTCACTTTTTAAAATTAGGATCATTACACCAACCCATTACAGATCCAAAACAAACCATGAAGCCTATAATTGAAACAAAATTAGTCATAGTCAAAATAGGACAACCAAAAAAGAAATAGTAGAGTTAAATCCAAAAATATTACATCCTATTTTGAAACAAAGCTTTGAGACTAAGTATCTAAGATCCTAACCTAAGGAGGTGAATACTTGTTAGTGAGATATTTATTCTTATGTTGAACAACTCTCTAGATAGATCCATTATTGCAGCTCAACCAATGCTCACCCACAAGGAAAGGGGGGTTAGAAAAAATATATTTAAAAAGAACAACAAATGTCATTTAGGAACACAACATTACTAGTAGGAATAGAAGAATCCTTGACACCATCGTAAACCTTTTGTAATGAAGATTTAAGTTGGAAAACATCAATTAGAGAAATCACAGAAGACCTAGCACCACACATTTTATTTCTATAAGAAGATTTGAACTAGCAAACAATACCAAAAAGTAAATCAGTATCATAATGGAGATGAGCAGAAGAAATCAGAGCAATAGTCTCAACTACACCAAGAGGAGAAGAAATAGGAGTGGGTGGTTCTAAATCCTCTAAAACAACATCATCTTCAAAAGAAGCATCAAGAAAAATAATATAGTGGTCACGAAAAACATTCTTCCACCAAATTTTCACAAACAAAATTCTTCCACCAAGTTGAAGAAGACTGCCTATGAGCATCGTGAAAGCACTTTGAAGTCAAATACCCAATATCAAGACATCACTTGCAGCGAAATGGGAATCTCTCATAGCCCACCAGTTGGGACCAAGATATATCATTATTATAAATAACACTCCCAACAATGTTAAAAATGGTTATAAATCTCATAAGTATTATAGATACCAAGCACTAATTAAAAGGTTACTTAAATAAGGAGAACTATATAAGCACAACAGGGTATCTTAATCATGTTAAAAGGTTTTTTTTTTCAACCTTGCTCCTCGTATTTAAAATTTACTATTTATTTAGACAACTTAAAGATAAATCATACCAAAGAAACACTTAACTTTTATTCTACAACTCTCCTTTATCATTTACTTTTTAGTTGCAGCTGTGATATTTACCATGTCCTAAAAGTCACACCCAGCATTAACATTCCACACAGAGACAAATGTACAGCTTGAGTTTGAGCAACAGTTAAAATTAAAGGAAAACCCCAGATTTGTCTTCTTGTTCCATTTTATCTTATTCGACCCTGCAAGAACTTGAATATATCTCATTAAGTTACACTTGCAGGAATTCAATCTACTTTCCTGACAATACAGTGCATCTTTTGGATTTAGAAGAAATAACATCATTGCCTTCTTCTCAACTATTGTTTTCAGAACTTAGACGAGCCAATACAATTCTCAGCTCAATGGTATACCCAAGAGCTTCTTCCAATGCTTTCTTTGGATATGATCATTCCTAGGATGATAGTGCAGATTGATCCATATATAAGAAGCTATTTATTCTATTAAATAGAAAAAAAATTATATATTTTGTATAGATTATTATAGATCTAGTTTAAATACATATATCTTAAAAAAGATACAATCTAAAAATTTTATTTACATAAAAGTTATTGTATGTCAATTTAAAATTATCTTATTTAAAATAATACATATAGACATAGATATTATATATTTATTTTATAAAATGTTGGAATTTCATGGGCCCGGATATCACAAGAGCAGTGGAAGAATCCCGTAAACACTCATGTATGCTCAAATAGTTCAATAACACGGCTATTGCCCTAATTTCGAAATGCTAGAATCCTTCCTCATTCTCTGATTTCAAACCAATTTCCTTATGCAACACTATATACAAAATTCTCACTAAAGCCATGGCTACGCGTTTGTGGAAAATCATCCCTAAAATTATCTCAGAACAACAAGTTGGATTCGTTCCAGATAAAGGTACAGTGGAAGGGGCAATGATAGCGCATAAATTTTTGCATTTGATCAAAGAAGAAGGGCTGCCAGCGATGATTTTAAAACTAGATATGATGAAGGCCTATGACAAAGTTAATTGGAAGTTTTCGGTAATGATCTTACCTAGAATGGGTTTTGACAGAAAATGGATTAAATGGGTTGTCTTGTATCTTAGGAGCTAGGTTCTTAGTTATGATTAATGCAACGCCTTGCGATTATTTCCCCTTCTCTCAAGGAATCCAACAAGGAGACTCTTTATCGCCTTTTCTCTTTATCATTTTGGTAGAAGGCCTTAGTAGATTAATCGTGCATAAGAGACGTAGGGGTCTATGGGAAGGAATCTGTATCAGACAATCTCAAATTTCCATCTCCCACACCCTTTTTGTTGATGATTCTCTACTATTTGGGTGGGGATGCATACAGGAAGCTAAAGTGATCAAGGATACGCTGGTGGAATACTGTGAGGCTTCATGCCTAAAGATTAACACTACTAAATCTAGAATATTTTTTTCAATATTAACCTGAAAGCATGCAAGCACATTCAGTTCATCTGTGGCTTTCCTGTAGCTCAAGTTCTAGGCAATTATGTGGGCATTCCTTTCTTCCAAGGAAAGGCTAAATCATTATTCTAGGACGGGGTCATCTCCTCCATCGCAGACAAGATAGTGGTGTCGAAAGCTCAGTGGCTTTCTTTAGCAGGCAAGATCCTTTTAGTTAAGGCAGTTCTCAGCTCTATCTCGAATTATCTTCTTTTAGTGCTTTTGGCCCCTAAAAGTATGATGCAGTGTATCATGAAATGTCTAAAGGATTTCATTGGGAAGGATAATATGAAGGATATTAAGAAGGTACCCCTAGTTTTGTGGTCTACTCTTTGCAAACCTAGGGTCAGTGGGGGTGCAGGCCTCCATTGAATTATGGAGAGGGATCTCAGCTTAGGGGCAAAACTGTCCTGGAAATTTTATGAGGCTTCAAACAGTTTATGGGCTAAGATCCTCAAGTGTAAATATCTCGACTTGAAAGACCCTCAAAGGATTTTCACAATCCGTAACTCCCCTGCTAGCTTAGTTATCTGGAACTTTATTATGGAGAGCAGAGCTATCATCCTCCCCCACTTGTCTTGGGTTGTAAATTCTTGGAATAAAACAAATTTTTGGTTTGACTCTTGGAATGGCCTCTCCCCGCTCTCCATGGGTGACAAGTTTCAGAGAGCCAAGGAAATGCTATAACTACATTAAGGTCACAAAGTCTCAAACTATCTCTCCATGAAGGGGAGTACAGTCAATTGGAAGGACTATTTGGATTTGCCTATTCCCCAACAAGAACAGAAGGAGCTTATTGGAATTTTCAAACAGAGAGAACAAGACAAATTGATTTGGCTAAAGAGAAAGAGTTGTAGGTATATGGTGAAGGATGGATACAGTTCCTTGGTCCCTAATTATGGTCCATTAAATCTTATTTTCAAGTTTTCCTGGCATGATTTAGTGCTACCTAAGGCTAGTTCTTTCCTCTGGCTGGCGATCCAAGCCAAAATACTGACTAGTGCTCATCTTCAACATCTTGGCATTGCAACTTCCTTTCCATGCCAGTTGCTCTTAAAGGAGACTGAAGACACTACCCAGTTGTTGTTTCATTTTGCCCAAGAAATATGGAGATGGATTCAAGGTAAGTTAAATTGGATGGGACCATTCCCAGGTAACTTAAAGCATGTCCTCCTATAATGACCCTCTTTACACAAAGATTCTTCCTTCTCATTCATCTAGCGAGTTATCCTGGTTGTGGTTTCCTTGGGCATGTGGTGGGAAAGAAATAAACAGATTTTCAGAAAGGAAAAGGCCTCGTTGGAGTAGATCTTCCTTCTTACCAAAAGACATATTTCAGAATTGGTTAATGCGTACGTGGCCAAACACAAATCTCTCTCCTCAACCTTTACTTCTTTTGATAATCAGATCTGGAATAATTGGAAGCTCATTTCCATTCCATTTAAGGGAGTCCTTATTAGAAAGACACAAGGTTCCAAATCAGAAGAGAGTCAAAGTGGCTCCCACTGGAGTCAAAGTATATCAAGATGAATTTTGATAGTGTTTCTAATGGTAATCCTGGGCGATCATGGGTAGGTTTTGTTCCTAAAACTAGGATGACGTTATTTTTAATGCATCTTTTTGCAGACTCCTAGATGGATCCAATAACATATTGGAGGCTAGGGCCCTTCTATGTGGTCCACTAAGATGGCAGCCCACCTAGGACTCAAATTTTTGCATATAGAAGGGGACTCCCAAGTAGTTACGTCTTCCATGTTTTCCAAAAGGGTGGTAAATTGGGAACTCCAATATATCCTCCACGAAGTATGGAGACTTTTGCCACATTTCAGCCTATTCAAAAATTCACATTATTTTTGAGAAGCCAAAAGGGTAGCAGACTTGCTCTCAAGTCGGTGTGTCGAGCTCGAATTAGACCGCTGGGATACAGATGTCAAATCAATTAAACCAAATGAGTTGCCCGCCTTTGTAAGTGATGAAGTACCATCTTTTCACCATGACACTTAGGACAAACTTGTTAGCATGACATTTGATGTTTTACGACAACACGAAGTTTTTAGCGGCTTCCCAAGGATGCACGTGTGAGCACTCAATTTTTCAATTAATATATTTACGAGGGAATGTGTTTCTGGTACCTTTTCACATGGCCATATACCTGAGAACATCACACTTGGCCGCGGGATTGGCATCTGGGTGATGACATCCATCCTCTATCAGCATTCCCTTTCACCAAATTAATTTTACTTGGCTACTATTCCTTCGCAGTCAGATTTGGGCAATCCTCCACTGACAGGGAGATTAATGCAGTTGTTTCCTCTCTTTTTTCCAAATTTACATGGCACCCCTATTTTCTCTTCTTAAGGCGCCCAGTCTCTTTCCTTTCTACAGTTCGCTCTGAAGGTCTCCTAGTGAAAACGAGTATCTCATTTTATCCCATAGGTAATATGGGTTATCACTGGCTTAACAATAGAATCAATATGAGCATCAAGGAGTGGGAATGCCCACTATGAGGTCCCTACCTATATAGACACATGAAGGTTCTGTTCAAAGAAGTCCCAGAAGAGGTACTTGAAGCTATGCAAAATGTAATTGAGGATGGCATCCTCATCTCGGAGGCCCCATGCCACATTTTCCACTCACAGGTGGTCTCGGTTTTAATGTTAAATCTTTATGAGGTGCTGCCTGATTTTAAAGTTTTTATGCGTATTGCTTCCTATTTGCTGAAGGAAGATTTTCTCCCGGCCTGCATCCTCCACAAAGCAGTAAGAGTGTATGCCCTGCGCGGGTCCAAGGCATGGGTTGGTGGCTTATTCCCAGTCGACCACCTTGATAGCAAGCGGGAGTACATTTGGTTAAACGACACATAAATTGGCTCTGCAGAACATAAACTGCTGCCAATTCAGGGGTGAGGTGTCCAAGTTCAGCGGGTTCCTCCCAAATTGCGTTATAGTGAACTCCTTCATGCTGTTTGATAATATTTTTGTCATCCTAGCATTTGTGGAACGGTGTAGTGCAAGGACTCCCTTGGGACCTCCCTCTCCACCTAGGCAAGGCAATTCTCCGAGCTCGTCCTCGCAAGCTTCCAGTGCACCATTCAGGGGCTTAAAATGCAGTGCATGCCGAGAGAAAGGGAGGAAGAGAAATGTAGGGGAGTCATATACATCAGCCCCAATGTTTCTCGATGAGGTCTAATTTTGTTCGAGGTAGCTGCCTTTGGATGAAGCTGTCATTTTCTCGCTCTCTCATGGTGTTGGCTTTTTTCAGTTCTCTGGCCGGCGGTTAGTTTTTTCGTTTTGTTTTCTCCGGTTTTCCTGTTCTATCTGCCCGTTCTCGGGGCCAATCTTTTAGTTTTCTGATTTCGGCCACGACGGTGGAATCATGTTTCCAGTGTCTCCGCTTTGTAAATTGGCATCTTGCCTCGATAGTATATGGTTTTTTCATTTTTTTTATGGCAAAGATTGGGGGTTTTCTTCCCTGCTTCTTTCCCCATAAGCCTTTCTGAAGCAGTGCTATGTAAAAATAATTTATTATTCATAAAATTATAATGGCTTTGCCATTTTTGCCTATATATATATATATAAAATAAACGTTGTAGGCCCAAGAGAGTATCAAAGTGTAAGCAACAATGACAGGAAGGAACTATTCATTTTGTTCGATAGTTGCTGGTGGAGAACCATCGTTTGAGGTAAAACTCGTGCTTTGTTTATGAAGCTCAAACTGCCTGAGATTTAGCATTATTATTGTTTTCTTCATTGAAAATCCCATCTCAACTATTCAACATGAAATGAGATACCCATTACCATATTAGACTGCATTTATTTCTTAGGCACACACATTAAAGCTTCTGTTTATGTGCAGTTCAATCTATTTTTTAGGCTATATCACATGAGAGTTGTCATGTAATGGTGGTGTTTGGAAGTCTTACCTTGCAAATAGAAATATCAAACTATGAAATCACGTACCTTTGCATACAGGCAGAGACACCAGCTTTTCCTGACCATCTATAAAGTCTTCAAGAATAATAAACTGAACATTTTTCATCACTCTTTGCCATTTTTCAGAAGTTTCTATAAAGTCTTTAAGAATAGTAAATAGGATTGAGATCCAGTTTTCCTGTTTCACTTGTGCAGTTCGGTGATGGAGATTGTATTTGGAGATCATTTATTTCAATGTCACGGAAGTGAATTGGTTTAAACACATCTAGATTTCAGATAGGATTAGTCATGTTCTGGGCGAATTCATATATGTTATCAAGAGAATCTGCTATTCCAGAGGTTTTAGCTTCAATTGTGTTGACATTAGATGCAGAGAGACATTTGTATGGAACTTCATACTGACGCCATTGATCTGTATAATGACAAGATTTTTTGTCTTCATAGGCTGAATCCTTTTCATCTACATCTATGTCAACAGTTGAGTGGGAATTTGAATTCAACTCAACTGATCCAAACTGTAGAAGGACTTCTGTGAGCCATGAAATGAACTTATTTGAAAGTCTCAATTGCTTATCTTCTTATGAAAGGATTTTCAAAGCGAAGCCTAACTTCTCTGTTCTATTGATGGATGCTGCCTAAGTTATTTCAATATTAATTATAAAATGTCCCTCTGTCATTTCCCCCTAGTGAAGTGTCAATATTTCATTACTGAATCAATTTTGGAAGACTGAAGTATTAAGAATTGTAGTTTAACGGTAAGAGTAAGGTATGATACAAACTGAACAATCAATTGTTCAAGATTACTCTACGCTTATTGAATACTACTTTACTTCATTATGGGACTTCTAGTCTTCAGATTTTATGCATTACAACGTTGACCTAAAATTAGTATAGGTGTTTTAAGTGCATCTATTTAAAAATGTTTATAGATATCAATTAAGAAGTATTTTATTTATTTATAATATGTTTAATTATAATTAATATATATAAACATAAAATATTATATGTTCTTTATCTTAAAAGTAAGAAATATTAATATTTTGATATATAAATGATTGTCAAATATAAGAATTTTTTTGTTGATATGTTCAGTCAATATATTTGTAGAATACCTCATTTTGTAGAATACCTCATCATATGAAAGTTTTCTTAATTGAAATTCCTGAACTACTTAACAATTCATACTACTGCAACTTTCTTTACTATCTAAATACAGGACAAGTCTGTAATATAATCTTAATTGTTCTGAGCAATGCATTAAATTTCAAACTTTTTTCAAAATATGTCTTGATTAACTGGAGTGTCCAAAGAAGCTTTGAAAGTCGTAAAAAGCTTGTTTCATTTTGCACGAATGAAAATTCAAGATGTGACTTTCAGTAAAGCATTCCATCCAAATATTGGCCTTATTGTGCCTCAAATGAAAGACAACTATTAATCAGAACATCCTCAACAAGTGTCGCTAAATTTATAACAAGACTCAGTGGCTCGAGTCCGCAATCAATTGTTTCTCTTGTACCTCTCGCTGTATTCTCCTTGCACCTGATAAGACAAACTCATGTAAACGTAATATCTTTTCTGCAAACCAAAATCTAATTAAGGGAAACGTCCAAATCAGATCCCTGAAAATTATTATCCTATTACAATGAACTTTAATCAATACAAGATAAAAACCCTAAGCTACAAAACCGTAATCAACACCTAGGTGCATTAGATAGCTAGTGTTAAGAGCATGATTTTTACAATCATTTACCAATACCCGCATTGCCTAACAGATGGATCCATCCAAAAGTAAATTGCAAAACCAAAAAAAGATATAATTAATTATTGGAAAATTCTATGGATCTATCAGTTTACGTAATGATTTTACATGCTTTATTATCAAGACGATTGAACATGGGGAATTTTTATAAGTTACTGGACACCTGTTATTTTGTCCCGGGTACAAATAGTTTTTCTATAGTTTATGAGGATTATATAGAGTGTAAACAATTTAAGCTATTGATTATTCTTGTTCTAGTAGCTGTAGAATCTTGTGTACAAAAAACTACAGAGATAAAATGTACCATTCGGCAAACCCTAGAGATTGTAACTGTAGATGAAAGATGGCTGATCTGTCCTATTGCCATCTCTGCATCTCGTAATGACCCATTTTCCCTTTCTATGATTAAATGCAATGCCTTGTCTTCAATATCAATCTTTTCTTCAACTGCAATATTCTTAAGCATATTGAACATATCTGCATCCCTGAGTTTCTGGAAGTATAAGTTCTGACATTTGGTTATTGCTGCTTTTGGAAGCAATTCTAGAACTGAATGAACACTACATAATCCATAGCATTTTGCATGCATTTCAGGATCTCACTGTTCCATGCTTCAGGACTCGGTTCATGGCAGTCTTCAATAATAAAAACCCTGTACCCAGAAGTCACATTATTGGATTTTGCAGTCTCAAGACATAATTTCTAGTTTTTCACTAGCATCACTGCTAGCTACATTTAGGTCTATGATATGAGGGTTTTTCCCAGAGAAGCAAAGGCAGCGTTCTGTGAATTTACAACAGGGTTTTTATTTCCCGTTCGTAGATAAACAATTCAAAGCTGAGGCGAAAATTCTTGCAGCAGACATTTTCCCTATTCCTCTTGGTCCATAGAAAAGAAATATGGAGGCAATCTTGAGTTTCAATATTGCATTCATTGGGTATGTGATATGTTTTCAAATCCCAGTTTGAAAATATTAATCTTTTTTTTATACTTTTATTTTTACATAACATTTTAATACTATATTTATTTTACATAACATTTTAGTCTGCACTGACAAGCAGCAGGGTAATAAAAATGACATGCAGGGAAAATTGCATCAACTGTTTCGAGCTATGATATGTTACATTCATTTAAACTTTATCCTGTGATTTTACATACTACTAAATAATTCGAGAAAAAAAATTGACCAAAGTTATTTCGATGAAAATAATTTACCTCACTTTATTCATGCAAAGGCTGTTAGGAAGAACAACTTTGCCCAACGTAACTGCAGACTAATACTGGGAAAAAGCTTGTGGGATTCAGATTTTGGGCCAAAAAAGCATGCTATTCAAACATAATTGTTTACTCTGGTTAGTTTGTAGTGGGTCAGTATGGTTTATTCTTCCTGTTACCGATATGACAAGGTGCATTGATTCAATCAATCGCTCAGTTCCATAATTGCTTGCTAAATGCCGACATTTAAGCAAAGACTGACAAAACAACATGTTAAATCTCTCCCTAAAACACTACCAATTAGGGAATAACGGGAGCAACAGAGACCTTACAGACAAATATAAAACCCATTACCTTTCCCAAAATGTTTACTCCATCTGGTTGCTATCATTATCCACCGCCTTTCTTTTATTAAAAACTATTACTTGGATATTTGTGCGTTGATATGTGGTTACTTTCGACAGAACAGCTCATCAACTCTTTATTGTCTCCACTCACTGGTTTTGTTTGTACTACCTGGAAGTTATTTTTTTTACACAAATCCGACATGAGAGTAGAGAAAATTGTCGTGGTTACAAATACATTCATTCTTCGTGCAAAAATCTCATTTATTCTTTTACGAGGGTAGTCAGATCTGCATGCTTGATCTATCATCGATGTTGTCTGTATGCCCACACACATTAGGAAAGTTCTTACATGATTTCACCCGTCATGTGCGGATATCCACCTTACAAATTAGGTTTGCGTAAGGAACTTGGTCGCATTATACAATTATAAAAGGCTTTTTAAGTACGTATTTGATTTAAAGTTTGATTAAGAGAGTATTTTTAATGCGTTAAGTTATAATATTATTATTAAAATTTGATTGGGTAGTTTATTGGTTAGAACAAATTTATTTCTTCTTAGAATGGATGATTTACTTCTTATCATATTTATAGGGGTCAAGTATTAGAACTTGTTAAGAAGTCATCTAACTAATTGTTATCACCATGGAGTTTCTCCTAAGGTCAAAACTACTTACCTTGTTATACTATTTGCAAAACTTTTAACAAGTTTTGTTCCTTAAACCATCCATCATAAAGTCTCTCTAGTTCATGAAGAATTCTATGATGAATGGTTCATAATGCCTAATGGTTTTGAATATTTTACAAGTCTAGATGTTTGCTCTATCATTATTGATGTCTACATACTTAAGAAAATAAGAAAAGTTTGTATGCTAGTTTTCCCATCATGTGCATACATCTACCTCACAAGTTAGCATAGTGCAAACACCTTAAGCACCCTACGCAATTAAGAATTGAAGCATGTAATTGATTTAAATTTAGATTTGTAGAGATGAGAGTATAATAATAAATAGGAGATGTTCATGTTAGGAGTAGTCCCAAGAGATAACTGAGAGGGGTGGGGGGTGAATCAATTATCTACAAGATTCAATTTATTTATCCAATTAAGTATAGAATAATATTAAACATAAACACAATAAGATAACACAGATTATAACACCACAATTTTGGTTACGGGGAAACCCAAAATAGGTAAACACCCTGGTGGGAATTAACACCCACAAAGAACTACACTAGTGTATAATGATCCCCGTTAGAAGATCCTACAACCCTATTAGGAGTTGATCTTTACAAGGCATTAAGTACAGTGACCTGGTCAAAGGTCCGACCTTGTCAGGAGTCTTTCACAAATAACCCTATTAGAGGTGAGGACACACTGTCCGTGAGCACACTGCTGAAATGATGAAGGATACAACCTTTTGCACAACAAATATACACTATATCTGATATTGAACTGTGAATTAGACCTACTGTCTTGATCAGTTCCAGTGAATTGTATACATGCTCTGTTTCTTCACATAGATCTTCAATTGATGAATGATATAGCTATACCGGCCCAATACATCAAACATTCTACTTTGCTTCTTCTTCCACTCTCTCACAAATGGCGATCACAAATTATCTCCTATAAGTATCCTCCTCCAAAGATATGATCAAGTCGGCTTGTAAGAAACTCTTCAACAACTTCTTCGTCGACCAAACTAAGCAGGCAACGCAAATAGAACCATGCAACTCAAGATGAGTAGATGCATCGCATCACACAGTCGGCTCCACCAAATTAACTCAAACTCCACTCTCTAGATGAAATACATTAAGCATTCTTAACCACACATTCTAAAGTCATAACTAAACATGAATTGAAACAAGCATATACAAATGATAAGCGCAATTGAAGAAACATTAAAAATAATGTCGGCTCTTAATAAATAATCTCCTGAAACTGTAACTGGCAAATAGATCATCATAACTCAACTTCAACTGCACAATTGAATCTGCATCTATGAACATAGCATAATGAATATGTTTAAAACATAAAAATAAATGTGCAAGGCTCCAACATATCCATACTGAGAATTACATTCAAGACATTGCTGCATACTAAATATTGTCATCAATGACAAACATACAGTCAACCACTGGCTCAAAGGAAAACCTCCAAGAATCTCCCCCTTTGACATTGATGACAACATATGATATAAAAAACACCATCAATCCAAAAGTATTCTTTCTTTTTACAATCTTCTCAATATCCTCAATAAAACTCCCCTTAACTACTGCATCTCTTTATACTACATTTGGTTTTACATGACTATATACTCCCCCAGACTATATACTCCCCCTTTGACATCAATGGCAAAGGGTGCAAAAAACAAATAAGCACATGTACTACTCCTGAGGTAGAGTAGTCAGCCATTCATCAGTCACCAAGGACTGATGCACTTGCTGTAAATTGTAATCAGACTTATAGAAGGGAATTACTCCCATATTCTCCCTGAGATACTCAAAAGTACCTTTTGGTAAAGGCTTTGTGAATATGTTTGTTAACTGTTCTTTAGTGCTCACATAATCTAATTTTATTTCTTTATCTCCAACTTTATCTCTTAGAAAATGTTATTTTATTTCAATGTGTTTTGTCTTTGCATGCATCACAGGGTTCTTTGACATATTGATAGTGCTAGTGTTGTCACAATGAATAACAATAGGATAATCAATCTGAATTCTAAAGTTTTTTATCATCTTCTTGATCCAAACAATTGTAGAACAATTTAATGTTGTTGCTACATACTCTGCTACTATTGTTGACTGAGAAATACAATTTTGCTTCTTGCTTGTCGAAGTAACTAGTCTGTTTCCAAGAAATAATTCTCCTCCTGAGGTACTCTTTCTATGATCAACACAACCTATCCAATATGCATCTATATACACATGAAGTTATACATTCTCTGAGTTAGGATACCATAAACCATAGTTTATAGGCCCTTTTAAGTATCTTAATATTATTTTTATTGATATTAAGTGATTTTGTTTAGGGTCAGCTACAAATCTTCCAACAATGCCAACTGCATTAGAAATATCTAGTCTAGATTGAGTAAGATATATGAGTTTTCCAATCATAGACTTGTACAGTGTCTTGTCAGCTACTGTGAAATCATCATCTTTAGAAAGCTTGCTTCCTGTTATCATCGGGTGCTTACTGGCTTGCAATCTTCCATCTTGAATTTCTTCAATATTTCTTTCACATACTTAGATTGATTAATGAATATACCTCTAGCTCTCTGTTGTACATTTAATACCAAAAAATATTTGATAGGTCCAATCATTCTCATTTCAAACTCACTCTGTATCTCTTTAGAAAAGTCTGCACTAAGCTTGTCATTACCACCAAAAATAATGTCATTAACAAAAATAGCAACAAGTAATAATCCTTCAGGTGTCTCTCTTATGAATAAGTTACAATTTGTTGTTCCTTTCTTGAATCCGATCTTCGTCAAGTAACCATATAGTCTTACATACCATGCTCTAGGGGCTTGCTTAAGTCCATAGAGGGCTTTCTTTAGTCTGCATACCATGTCAGGTTTGTCTGATAAACAAAATCCTTCAAGCTATTCTATGTAGACTTCTTCCTTCAAGTCACCGTTCAGGAATGTTTACTTGACATCCATCTGACATACTATAAAGTTCTTGAATGTTTCATAGCCTAAAAATAATTTTATAGCTTTCAGTCTGCTCACATGGGCAAATGTATCTGAGTAATTAATACCTTCTCTCTGCGCATATCCTTTACATACCAGTCTTTATTTGTTTCTTACCATTGTACCATCTTCATTCATCTTGTTTCTGGATATCCACTTGGTTTCAATCACATTTTTGTCACAAGGTCTAGGGACCAATTCCCATGTGTCATTCTTAATTATCTGATCTAACTCTTCTTTCATTGCTTTCTGCCAATCTGAATCATTACATGCATTTTCAACACTTTAAGGTTCAATTTGTGAAAATAAACATACCTCTTCATCAACTATTAGACCTTTTGCTCTAGATCTTGTCATAACTTTATTGCTCCAATCTCCAATGATATTTGATTTTGAATGGGATTTAGATGTGAATTTTGGAGGTTTAGGTGTGACAATCGCATCTATTATCTGTGATTCCTCTTCACTCGGTTCAGGGTAATTGCATGATACATCAATGTTGTCAAACATTTCTTCAATAAGTGTTTCTTTACTGATAGGTCTTGGTTCATCTTCAATCATAAGTCAATAATCATAATATCTCTCCTGAATCATAAACTTCTCATCAATCTTCACATGTGTACTTTCAATGATTTTCTTCAATCTCAAGTTAAAACATCTATAACCTTTTCTTTTGGTAGAGTAACCAAGAAAAATACCCTCATAGCTTCTAGCATCAAACTTGCCAACACAATCATCTCTCTTGATGCAACACTTGCTTCCAAAGATTCTGAAGTATTTTAATATAGGTACATTCCCAAACTAAAGTTCATAAGGTGCCTTATTTGTGCCTGGCCTTAATTGAATTCTATTGATAGTGTAGACTGTAGTATTGACTGCTTCTCTCAAATAGGAGTGTGCAACTTTTCCTTCAATCATGATAGTGTGTGTTGTGTCAAGTATGATCCTATTTCTTCTTTATGCAATTCCATTCTTCTGAGGGGTTATAGGTGAACTTAGTTGTCTTTTGATCCCATGTTCTTCACAATACTCATAAAATTTTTCAGACATGAATTCTCCTCCTCTATCTGATCTTAGACATTTTATCTTTAATCTAGACTCATTTTCAACTTTAGCTTTGAATATTTTGAACTTCTCAATTGCTTCAAATTTATCTTTTAAGAAT
Organism: Thuja plicata; assembly: GCA_018584345.1. Classification (NCBI taxonomy): domain Eukaryota; kingdom Viridiplantae; phylum Streptophyta; class Pinopsida; order Cupressales; family Cupressaceae; genus Thuja; species Thuja plicata. The sequence continues at coordinate 2,896,122 of MU226428.1, forward strand.
GCAACCCACATCATTCTGGAATAATCATCAACAAAAAAGTAAAGTACCTTTCATCATAGTATGATCTTTTTTGACTAGGTCCACATAATTCTGTATGCACTAGATCTAATTTGTTTTCTGCTAAGTTATGTTTACTTCTAAATGAGTTCCTTACATGCTTTCCCATCACACATTCTCTGCACATAGTATCAACTGGTCTTGCAATATTGGGAAGGTCTCTTACTACCTTTACATTTCTTATCTTTACTATATTGTAAATATTGATATGACATAATCTTTTGTGCCATAACCAACTATCATCTACTTTTGCAACAAAACAACTTGCTTCAAAATTGAGCTGAAAAATATTACCTTTAGTCTTTGAACCTGATGTAATCATAACTCATTCTTTTTTATTAATGATGCACACTTGTTGTTTTTGAATTCCAACTGATATCCTTTATCAAGCAACTATCCAACACTCAGTAGGTTGTGATGTAAACCATCAACATACAAAACATCATCAGTATTGTTCTTTCCATCTAAAGTGATAGATCCTCTACCTATGATAGGCTTCGGAGTGTTGTCTCCAAATCTAACCATACCACCTTTTTACTTATCCAGATGGACAAATCTATCTTTGTCTCCTGTCATGTAATGTGAACACCCGTTGTCAATGATCCAGTCTGTTCTGATGTCTGCTTGGGAAATTAATGCCAGCTCTTGTCCTTTCTTATCATCTTCAATGTCCATTTCATCAAACATTTTTTCCATATCTTCAATTGCAATGAATCCAATTTGAACTTATCCCAAATCTTTATCTCTCACTCCATCTTTAGCATAGTAGCATTCCTTTGTATATTTAAGCTTGAAATTTGTTTTGTACTTCTTGACTCTTGTAGGGCACTTAGAGAAAAATGACCAAACTTGTTGCATGAAAAGCATTTGAATGGTAAATGTCCTTCATATTTTCCTTTTCATTTTCTTTCTTTATTAGAAATCATAGCAATGAATTCTTCTAGTTCTTAATCCTCATCTTCATTATCTAAATTACCTGAAGTGTTCAAGGATTTCTTACAATGGACTGAGGCTTTGAAGGATGTTTCACTTTTAGGTTCTGTCTTCAATTTTGATATCTCAAATACTAAAATTTTGTTGAACAAGGTCTCTCTCTTGAAGTCTTTCGAAAATTGCATAGTCTCGTCTAAGATTTTTATCTTTCTCTCATGATTTGATGTCAGTGTAGTCATCAATTTATCCATTATGTCTTCCTCTCTAATTTCTCCACCATTGTTTCTGATTCCATCAACTGCTTCATTAATCCACTGATTGTATACTCTGATTTTTTTTCAGGTACCATCTCTAAATTATTATATCTCTTCTTCCATGTCTTTCTACGCGCATTCTTTTCTTGGACATCTCCTTCAAACATGTCTTCTATATACTTCCATATTGTTTAGGCTCTATCTACTTTCTTGATCTCAGAAAACTCACTGTTAGATAAGGCACTTATATGGGCTTCATTGGAAATTGCATTTTGGTTGAATACTTCCTTTTGTTTAATAGTAGAATCTTCTTCTGCAAGGTCTTTTAAAGAAGGAACATCAACATTTTGAGTAGCTACTTTATAAATTTCAAAACCAATGCACTGCAAATGTGTTATCATTTTGTTCTTCCAATCAAGATAATTCTCTCCATCAAACTTAGGACTCCCTTTTCTAAAGTACGCCATCTGATCAAACTTAAGATATTAAACTTTCTCTCCAAGGCACTTGGCTCTGATACCAATTGTTAGGAATAGTCCCAAGAGATAATTAAGAGGGGGCGGGGTGTGAATTAGTTATCTACAAGATTCAATTATTTACCCAATTAAGTATAGAATAATATTAAACATAAACACAATAAGATAACATAGATTATAACACCACAATTTTGGTTATGGGGAAACCCAAAATAGGTAAAAACCTCTGTGGGAACTAGCACCCACAAAGAGCTGCAGTAGTGTATAATGATCCATGTTAGAAGATCCTACAACCCTGTTAGGAGTTGATATTTACAACGCATTAAGTACAGTGACTTGGTCAAAGGTCAGACTCTGTTAGGAGTCTTTTACAAATAACCCTGTTAGAGGTGAGGATACACTGTCCGTGAGCACACTGCTCAAATGATGAAGAATGCAACCTTTTGCACAATAGATATACACTATCTGATATTGAACTGTGAATTAGACCTGTTGTCTTGATCAGTTCCAGTGAATTGTATACACTCTCTGCTTCTTCACATAGATCTTCAACTGATGAATGATATAGCTTTACTGGCCCAATACATCAAACATTCTACTTCACTTCTTCTTCCACTCTCTCACAAATGATCTACTATAAGTATCCTCCTCCAAAGATTTGATCAAGTCAGCTTGTAGGAAACTCTTCAACAACTTTTTCGTCAGCTAAACTAAGCATGCAACACAAATAAAACCGCGCAACTCAAGATGAGTAGACGCGTCGCTTCACACAGTCAGCTCCAGCAAATTAACTCAAATGTCACTCTCTAGATGTAACACATTAAGTGCTCTTAAACAAACATTCTGAATTCATAACTAAACACGAATCCAAACACGCATATCCAAATGATAGGCACAACTAAAGAAACAATAAAATATTGTCGGCTCTTAATAAACAATCTCCTGAAACTGTTACTGGCAAATAGATCATCATAACTCAACTTCAACTGCAAAACCGATTCTGCGTCTATGAACATAGCATAAGGAATATGTTTACAACATAAAAATAAACGTGCAAGGATGCAACATATCCATACAGAGAATTACATACAGGACACTGTTGCATACTAGATGTTGTCATCAATGAAAAACATACAGTCAACCACTGGCTCAAAGGCAAATCTCCAACAGTTCATTGATATTAAGCATGATATTCATGCTATATTTATTTTAACAACATTAAAACTACAATATGGTATCAAAATGGCGATCTAGATTATGTGGTAAAAGAAAATATTAATGTTTGATATTTTTAATTAGGGTTTGTCTATGGTTGGTGATGAGAAATTGAATACACACACACATACACATGTACACATCCTAAAATGAGTAATGAACTTTCATCTAAATCACTTCATCATCTTTTATCAATTATTCTTCTAAAACTAGTTGAATAATTTAATTAAGTTGGCATTATCTCATTTATTTGAAATAATTAAAATTATTTCTAATTAGTTAATAATTTAATTTCAATTTTCTTGTCATAATAATTAAAAATTAATTATTTAGTTAATTATTTTTTCTTTCTCGACATTTAATTAAATAATATTTGTTCATTAATTTATTTATAGGTTAACATATTCATATCTTCTATATTAATTAAATAGTTTTAATTATTTAATATATATCATTAATATGGGCACACATATAGGTGTCCAAAACCAACTAGAACATTTGCATCAAAATCACTTTGCCATCCCTAATCAATTAGCCTTCTAACATTAAGTTAATTAGGCTATCATTATCTCTTTCAACTACAATAATTAAATAATTTTAAGTTATTTAATTAAATTCATGAATTTATATTTTTTTTACATTATCAAATAATCTTGGTCATTAAATAATTAATTTATTTCAATTTATTCTTCTAGTTCACTATGATATAATAATTTCAATTATTTAATTAGTTAACTATTTTTCTATAATTAAATAAATTTATTTATTTATTTTTCTTTTCTAAAAATAAACAAAATCAATATTTTGTTTCGTAATCTATCTTAAAAATTACCCACCTGAATTAAATATTATATTTATTTAATTCCTTAATTAATCCTTCATGTACCTTCACTTCATTAATTCAACTCGCATTTAATCCCCATTGAATTTTCCACTATTTCACTGTTAGTAACAACTGAGAGGGGGGGGGGGTGAATCAGTGGCCTAAAAAATATTCCAATAATCAACCCTTAAAACTTATTACCACAATATTATACATCTAGTTATCTTCAGTCCTATAAGATGAATGCCTCCAAATACTTATATCAAATTACTACTGCTTAGAATGCTTTGTAAAAACTTCTACTATATGTTTACCGAATAGTAGTCTGTTAATTTACTGAAAGACAGTAAATTATCTAGAGTATACCAATCAATCCAATTAAGTTAAGTGTAATGTAAAACACAGAAGTAATGACTCATAAACGCATCAAGACACATGGATTTTTAATGTGGAAACCCTGTTAATGGAAAAAAACACTTGGGAGCGATAGCCAAGAATTTGCACTCTTCTGAAGTGAGCTCAGTGAAGAGCCAATCTTGTTAAAAGTTACAAACACACTGTTAGGTGTGAGCTTGTTAGAGGATTTAAAAGTTTAGTATGACACTTGATATCGGGCATCTCTATGCTACCATCTTTGATCAAACACTCACTTGGCCTGTCAATTGGTTTCTGGCATCTCATGCTATCTTCACGATCAAACTTTTTGATACTCCTTGGGACGTATCTCAATATAGAAAGGATCCTTAAATCTCACTCGGTTAAGAGACTTTCTGAATCAATGGTTAAACTGAAACAGTGTGATCTGTTCACATATACAACTTATACTTGTTGATTTTCAGATCTATTGTATTCACATAAAACTATTCTGATCAATATAACTCTTTTTATACCTTTGCTCCACTTTGATTCTTCTCAGTGATGCTGTGCTCTGTTGCTCCGTTTCCACAGAAAACTTTAGCTCTTTCCTTAGCTTGTTTGATCGACACTGTATGCAGTTTCTCTTCAACATCCTTTTTTCATTCACTTCACTAGATTCGTAATGAATCAAGTTTGTCTCTTAAATAGACATCATATCACCATTATTACATTCTTGATTTTCTTTATCTTGGCATGATCCACAATTCTCGCCAATTAGATTTAAAGAAAAACTCCTATTTTATCTCACCAAGATTTTCTTGCCAACTAAACAAAATAACTTTAAATCATTTACTTATCTCTGGCTTATCTTGTCGATGAAAAAAATGATAACTACCAATTAACTCTATATTTAGCTCTACCAACTAGATATTTTTTTTTTCTAAAATCAAGTTAATTTTGGTGTTTAACTCTTTGATAGCGTCGTTCAGCACTCTAGTTCTCCTCGGGATTCTCCATCGGTTTACACTATGTTTCTGGCCATCGAGTATGCTTCTGATGCTGCTCATCTGTAATGCTCATCGATTTTCTTGCTCGGGCACCACTGTGACTTGACTGTCGGTGATCTCTATCCGTCAGGTTTCACCAACCATCGGTGTTTGTAGTCGCATTGTGAATACTTTTGTTTCATCCATTACAGAAAGCATAATATTTTTCTTTTTGGTTCTCTGAAGTCTTTGACACTTTGATTATAACCGATTAGATTATATCAAGTTTACATCAATGATAATATAATCCATTAACTAATTTAATGTCTTGCATTATCCTTCTGCATTTCAGGTGGTCAACTTAACATCTTCAAACACTCAATCAGTTACATGTCATCAATTAGTCCTTTTGGCATTGATGAAAACATAGTACATTATCATACTATACTATTACTAATACAATATATAATATATAGTTTCATCAAGCTTTCCTAATGTAACTATTACAAATGTCTGGCTCTCGGTAAGCTCAAAAATAGCTTATATTTGTTTCATGCAGAGTGGTCATCTTCAATCTTCAATCCCTTCACTTGATAGATGTAGCATCTTCTTCCTCTGTTCTGATATGTGCTCTGCCTTGACTGTTCCTCTTCTTGATAATCTCTTTTTCCTTTGACAAGAATCTTTCTCTTTTTCTAAACTCTCTCCCTTTCTTACTTCTCTGACTTAGATGGATATTTCATATGTAATCAATTTCTCTCCCTTAGAATATTGATTAACTCTTCATTTTGATTCTCAGGAACTTCTCTTCATGGATAATGATATAATCTCTTCTTTTATCATATCTCTTTTTTTTATAAAATGAGATCATCTCTCCCTGCGTATGATAAAGAAAATATCCCTAATGATAATTCTCCCTTATGATAATGAGATATTTCTCTCCCTTTTGTATGATAATGAGAACATCTCTCCCTTTGACAACAATGCCAAACAAACAAACTTCTCCTTGTTTTATCATCTATATCATGTTTCTATTGGAAAGATTGTTGGAAAGCTACAATGGAAACAATTGTTGTTTTGTCATTGATGTCAAACCTTAATTGGTGAGACTATTGCTATCTATTTGAGTACCATATCTATTAATTGATGAAGGAAATTTAACAAGAAGACCAAGTGAAATGGTTGAGCTATGGGAAATCACAAGGGTACTTGATTAGTTGGCACATTAGCAAAGTAATATGTTGTTTATCTTTTGATGATAGTTTACTGAGAACAGTTTATGCCGAGCAAGTTTGTGATGATCGAGCACCAGTGTATGTCGAGCATAATTTCTAGCATTGACCGAGCACCAGTAAATTGTTGAGGAAAACAGTGATGACTGAGCGAAAGAACACAGTGTTGGCTGAGCAACAGTTTTTTGGTAATTGTTGAGATCTGACATCTCTGGCTAACATAGTTAATTTTATTGAGATATATAAAAGTTAATTAAGGATAAGCATGATTTATCCACACTATTTAAATGCACGAGTAACCATAATTAATGCATGGATCAAAGACTCAATTAGTGATTTCTTTAGAGAAATAAATTAAATGTAATAATGGAAAGATCCGTTGGATCTGACCTAACCTAAGATCTACGATCTTGATTAAGCGGAAAAGATTTATTTTACCTAGATGAAGAGGTATAATATAACCTCAAGGAGTTATTCATGAATTTATGATGAGTATGCAAGAGGATTGCATAGTTAATTGTCTGATTGGCATGATCTAAGCAGAGAAGGCTGAGCAGGGAAGCAGAGAGTTGCATAAGTGTTATCTTGATGGATTTCCAAGTAGATCTGAAGATTGAAATGATAATGGAGGCCACTCGATGAATTAGCATTAGAGATGAATTGCATCTGGCTTTGCAAAGGAAGTTGTATGTATTAGATCACACCTACTGATTACTTTCTAACCATTGTATCAATCAAAATCCTTTAACCAGGTTGACCTAATAGTCATTGTACAAATCCTTTTTGCAAGGTGACATCCAGGTGGAATGTTCTAAGTCCTCTAAAAAGGCCACTCCTAATAGGGTGATTAAATCCTTTAACCAGGTCACATTTAGCAATGTGTTTTGTAACCTTTAACAGGGTTAGCTCCTAATAGAGGTCACTTCAGAAGAGTGAAAACTTGATAGCATGTTATTGGTGGTTTTCCCCATATTGGGCTTCCACGTTAAATACCGGTGTCAACTTGTGTGAATATTTATGTTGTGTTTTGCTATTAAGTTTCTACAAGCTGATTATATTTGAATAGTAAACTACATATTTATGTTGTTGACTTATGCTATCACTACCGAGCAGATCTGAGTTGTTCAAATTGGTATAAAGTTTAAATGGGCACATCTAGAAGTGAGGATAACTAATTCACCCCCCCCTCTCAAATATTCTAAATTTATTCTAACAATTGGTATCAGAGCTTTGGTCTCTTGAAAACAGTTTGAAGGTACTTGGAGCAAAAGGTCAAGATGTATAAAAAGGAGGTACCAAAGTTGAACAAAGATAATTTCCCTGCATGGAAGAGTTTGATGAAATTGCATCTGGCTGGTATTGGTGATTCTGCTAAGTACTATGTTGAACATGATTATGTAGCCCCTACTACACCTGCCACAGCTGCACAGTTAAGAGAAAAGCAGGAACACAATCAAGCAATGTTGGAGATTCCATCATCTCTAAACTATCATGAGTTTGAAGACATAAAATATTGTACAATTGCAAAGAAAATGTGGGATGTCCTTGCAAGCATCTATGGAGGTGATATAAATGTACTGAGAGCCAAATTTGAAATCTTAAGAGGTAAGTTTGATGAATGAAATGAAAATGCAAGAAGGAGAAAATATAGTTCAATATTATGGTAGGATAAAGGAACTTGTAAATGCTATTAGAGGAACTAAGGGTACCATTGATGATAACACCATTATGAGCAAGGTACTGAGAATGCTTCTTCCTATATATGCTATTAGAGTCTCTACAATTCAAGAGTTAAGATGTACTCCTATTAATAACTTGACTCTGGAAGGTCTGGTAGGCAGACTTACTGCATTTGAAATGTCAAATTTTGACAACTACACTCCACAAGCTATTGAATCTGCATTCAGATCCCAGTTGGTCCTTAACAAATCAAAGAAAGGAAATAAATATGTGAACAGTGACAGCAACAGTACTGATGATGATCTAGAAGAACTTGAAGCACTTATGGCAAGAAGACTATCTAGAGGAAAAATAAAATTCAAAGGGAAACTTCCTATCATTTGTTTTTCATGTAACAAAGTTGGTCATATTGCTGCTAGATGTCCTGATAAGAATGACAAAGATGAAAGAAGGGAGAACAAGTACAAAGATAGAAAGGATGACCGAGACTTCAGAAAGCATAAGGATTACAAAGGCAAAGGTAAGAAATCTTTCTATATAGCTGAAGAAGATTTCGACAATGATTCTAACAAATTTGATGAAAATGATATAGAAGTTGTGTATCTTGCTATGAAAGATGATTCTGATGACGATGAGAAAACTACATTAATTTCTTATATGAGTAAAGGTGACCATTGGATTATTGACAATGGCTGTTCACATCACATGATTGGTGATAAAGATAAATTTGAGACCCTAGATCAATGTAATGGTGGTTATGTTAAATTTGGTAATGATGCACCATGTCTTGTTAAAGGGAAAGGATAATTAACTTGACTGACAAGATTAGATGTGATAATGTATATTGGGTTGATGATCTTAACTATAATTTATTGAGTGTTGTACAACTAAATACTTCTGGTTCCAGAGTTTAATTCAATCGCAAGAAGGAAAATATCTATGATGCCACTGGAGAATTGGTTGGAAGTGGTGAGAAAACAAAAGGTAACTTGTTTTATCTGGATTTAGCTGATGAGACATGCTTGTTTGCACAATATAATGATGTTTGTTTATGTCATAAAAGGTTGTGTCATGTAAAATTTGATAACTTGGTAAGCATAAGCAAATTGAAAAAGGTTAGAGGGATACCTAAGTTAAAGAAACTTGAAAATGAAATGTGTAAGCAATGTCAATTGGGAAAGATGACTAAATCTAGTTTCAAGAGCAAGACTCATACTTCTGTGGAAATATTGGAATTAGTTCATACTGACCTTTGTGGTCCCATTGCTGAGAAAAGTTACTATGGATATAGATACTTCATTCTATTTGTTGATGATTACTCAAGAATGATGACTGTTATGTTTCTTAAATAAAAATTTGATGCATTCCAGTTATTTAAGTGGTACTTGGCAAAAGTTGAAAAGGAGATAGGTAAAAGTCTAAAATGTTTTAGATCTGACAGAGGAGGTGAGTTTATCTCTAATGAGTTTAATATGTTCTGCAATGACCGAGGGATAAAAAGAGAGATGTTCTCACCTAGGACACTACCAAAGAATGGTATTGCTGAGAGAAGAAACATATCTATTATAGATTGTGCCAAAACATTAATGATGTAGAAAAATGTTGCACATAAATATTGAAAAGAAGTTGTAAGTACAACAGTCTATACCCTAAATAAAGTACAAGTCAAGAAAGGCACTACTGCTACACCTTATGAGATTTGGTATAGATATGCACCTAATGTAAAATATTTCAAATTTTTTGGAAGGAAATGTTTCATACTGAAGGATAAAAGAAATGGAAAAATTGATGCTAAAGGTGAGGAAGGCATATTTCTTGGTTATTCATCTAAGATAAAAGCATATATGTGTTTGAATTCTAACACTAACAAAATTGTGGAAAGTGCAAATGTTAGAATTGATGACTATGGAGAAAGAAATGAAGTTGAAAGCACACAGGAACTTGAGAGTTACAAATAATTTTTCTATCTGGATGAGGAAGATTCTAATACATTACCTAAACCTAAGAATGAGGTTTCTGAGCAACAACTAGCAACTGTCGAGTCACAAAATGAGGATGTCAGGCAACAGGAGGTAATTGCCGAGCTATCTGATGGAGATGTTGAGTCATAGATTGTACCTAAATTAAACAAGAATAATGAATCTGAAGCAAGACAAGAACCTACTCTAGCAAATTATGTGAGGAGGCACCACAAATGTGATCAAATCATAGGATTATACAGTTATGAAAAGAAGCAAGTTGACAGATGGTACATGCTTGCTATGTGATTTTGAGCCTAAAATAGTAAAAGATCCCTTAGACAATGAAGATTGGATACAAGACATGAATGAAGAAATTGAATAGATTGAGAAGAACAAGACTTGGACACTTGTACCTAGGTCGAATGACAAAAATGTAATTGGCACTAACTGGGTATTTAGAAATAAGCTGAATGAACATGGAGAGGTAACAAGAAACAAAGCTAGACTGGTATGCAAAGGTTATGCACAAGAGGAAGGAATTGATTATGGAGAAACATTTGCCCCAGTTGCAAGATTGGAAGGAGTAAGAACATTACTTGCATATGCAGCCTACAAAGGTTTTAAAGTTTATCAGATGGATGTGAAGTCAACATTACTAAATGGGATATTAGAAGAAGAAGAAGAAGTGTACATTGAACAAGTTGATAGATTTATAGACCCAAGTAAGAGGAACACAGTTTTCATATTACACAAAGCACTATATGGATTGTTGCAAGCACCGAGAGCATGGTATGAGAGATTGCACAATTATTTGGTAAAGATTAGATTTGCTAGAACCAATGACAACATCAATCTCTATTTGAAGACAGAGCAATGTAAAGGTACTTTATTGGCTGAAATTTTTGTTGATGACATTAGATTTAGTGGACAAGATGTGTTATGCCAAGCATTTGCAAAAGATACAAACTAAATTTGAAATGTCTATGTTTGGTGAGATAAAAAAATTTTTTGGCTTACAAATATATTAGATGAAGAATGGTATCTATATTACTCAATCAAAATATGTCAAGGAGATACTAAAATTTTTTGGAATGGAAGATTCAAAACCAGTGAGTACAACCATGGCTACTAGACAGAAGTTAACAAAAAATGATGATACAGAAGAAGTGAATCAAACCCTTTACAGATCAATGATTAGAAAGTTACAATATGGTGTACACAGTAGACCTGATATTGCATTGGTTTTTGGTATTGTTGCAAGATTTTTTTCCAATCCTAAGGAAACTCATATGATGGCGGTAAAAACAATTCTGAGATATTTGAAAGGAACAGATGAATATGGTCTATACTACAAAAGGAATGATAAGGTTGAGCTTAGAGTTTACACTGACTATGATTGGGCTGTAAATGTAGATGAAATGAAAAGAACCATAGGTGGAGCATTTCTTCTAGGAAAAATATTGGTTTCATGGACAAGAAAGAAACAAAATTTCACCTCACAATCTACAGCTGAAGCCGAGTATGTGGCAGCAGCAGTTTATTGTTCTAATATTGTGTGGTTGAAGATACTACTGAAAGGTATGAAAGAAGAGTTCAGAAAACTAGTTGTCATATATTGTGATAACACAAGTGCCATTAATATTTCTAAGAACCTTGTGATGCACTCTAAGACAAAGAATATAGCTATCAAGTATCATTACTTGAGGGAGATAGTTTAGAAAAAGGAAGTGAGAATGGAATATGTGAATACTAATAATAGACATATTTACAAAGGCACTACCCAAGGATGCTCATGAGTATCTGCAAAGTAAATTAGGGGTGATTCCCCTTACTAAGGCTAATTAGTTCAGAATGATACTGTTGCATCAAATGTTATACTCAAAATATTTGACACATTGATGCACAGACAGTCACACTTTAGGATGCTACCTAAAGCTGTGAAAGAAAGACAAAGATAGAAAAAGAGGATAAGACACAAGCTATATGACAGAAACAACATGATACAGAGTTTAGAACATAAGAATCTGCATGATGAATATGTCAACGTCTTTGGCATTGTTGTCAAAGAGGGAGAGATTACTGAAAAAGAGATTTTTGTCAAAGAGGGAGAAGTTTACTGAAAGAGGGAGTCATCAAATGAACATAAATAGAAAGAAGAAGAAAGATATCAGTGCGATTACAGACATAGAGGGAGTAATGTTTAATAAGATGAGAATTAGAATGAAGCTAAAGACATTAAGGAAAAAAATTTCATATCAAGGAACACAGGCAAACTTTTTGGATTTTATGGTAATTATATTTATAAAATTATTGTTTTATTACTTAGTGTTGCCATCAATGCCAAAGACGGAGATTGTTGGAAAGCTACAATGGAAATAATTGTTGTTTTGTCATTGATGTCAAACCTTAATTGGTGAGACTATTTCTATCTATTTGAATACCATAAATATTGATTGATGAATTTTATTTAACAAGAAGACCAAGTGAAATGGTTGAGTTATGGGAAATCACAAGGGTACTTGATCAGTTGGCACATTGGCAAAGTAATGTGTTGTTTATCTTTTGATGAAATTTTACTGAGAATAGTTTATGCCAAGAAAGTTTGTGTCAACCGAGCACCAGTGTATGCCAAGCATAATTTATAGTGTCCACCGAGTGCTAGTAAATTGTTGAGGAAAATAGTGATGACCTAGTGGAAGAATACAGTGTTGGCCGAGTAGTAGTATTTTGGTAATTGTCTAGATTTGAGATCTCTGGTCAACATAGTTAATTTTATTGGGATATGTAAAAGTTAATTAAGGATAAGCATGATTGATCCACACTATTTATATGCACAAGTAACCATAATTAATGCATGGATCAAAGATTCAATTAGTGTTTTCTTTGGAGAAATAAATTTAAATGTAATGATGGAAAGATCAGTTGAATCTGACCTAACCTAAGATCTACGATCTTGATTAAGCAGAAAATATTTATTTTACCTAGATTAAGAGGTATAAGATAACCTCAAGGTGTAATTCATGAATATATGATGACTATGCAAGCAAATTGCATAGTTAATTGACTGATTTGGATGATCTAAGCAGAGAAGGCTAAGCAGAGAAGGAGAGAGTTGCATAAGTGTTTGCTTGATGGATTTCCAAGAAGATCTGAAGATTGAAATGAGAATGGAGGCCACTCAGTGAATTAGCATTAGAGCTACATTAGATATGGATTTGCAAAGTAAGTTATATGTATCAGATCACACTTGCTGATTACTTTCTACCCATTGTATCAGTCAAAATCCTTTAACTAGGTTGACCTAACAGTCATTGTATAAATCCTTTTAGCAAGGTGACATTCAGGTGGAATGTTCTTAGTCCTCTAACACGGCCACTCCTGATAGGGCGATTAAATCCTTTAACTAGGACACATTTAGCAATGTGTTTTGTAATCTTTAAGAGGGTTGGCTCCTAATAGAGCTCACTTCAAAAGAGTGCAAACTTGATAGCATGTTATTGGTGGTTTTTCCCATATTGGGTTTCCACATTAAATACTGGTGTCAACTTGTGTGAATGTTCATGTTGTGTTTTACTATTAAGTTTCTGCAAGCTGGTTATATTTGAATAGTAAACTACATATTTATGTTGTTGACTTATGCTATCACTTCCAAGAAGATCTGAGTTGTTCAAATTGGTATAAAGTTTAAATGGGCACATCTAGACGTGAGGATAAATTATTCAGTCCCCTCTCATTTATTCTGAATTCATTCTAACAGTTTCATCCCTTTGCATACTATATTCCTTGAGTTTACCTATCCATCAGCAGTACAATGTCTCTGGTTTTTAGTGTAGATATATACCTTGCAATATATAGATGTATCTGTTGTTGTTTATCTTAGTGTTTGCATCAACATGACTGATCTTCAGATGTGGTATAGGATGATGCAAAATCCTAGTCATATTACTCACTTATATACAAGGGTTGAACCCCTAGTCTCTGTCTCAAGTACTCAAATGTATCCTTCGGTAATGGCTTGGTGAATATATCAGCCAACTATTCCTTTGATTGAACATATTCTAGTGTCACTTCCTTTTCTTGTATTTTTTCTCTTAGATAGTGATACTTGATAGCAATATTCTTAGTCTTAGCATTCATGACTATATTTTCAGAAATGTTTATTGCACTAGTATTATCACAATAGATACTTAGTGGTTCAAGGATCTTCATATTCATACCTTCCAGTAATTGTTTGATCCATGCAATATTGGAGCAATTTGCAGTAGTATCCACATACTCTCCTTCTATAGTAGACTAAGAGATGCATCCTTTCTTCTTGCTTATCCATGTGACAAGTCTGTCACCCATGAAGAATGCTCCTCTAGTTGTGCTCTTTTGGTCATCAATGTTTCCAGCCCAATCAACATCTATATAACTTGTAGCTCAATTTTTCCCTATCTCTCGTACCATAAGCCATTGTTCTCGGTGGTCTTCAGATATCTCAAAATTCTTTTGATAACAGACATATCTGATTCTTTGGGATTTGCAAAGAATCTTGCAACTATCCCCACTGCATGTGCTACATCTAGTCTGGTATGAACAACATACATCAATTTTCCAATCATGGATCTATATAAGGTCTGATTTATGTCATTGGATTTGTCTTCTTTAGTTAGCTTACATTCGGTAGCCATAGGTGTTCCAACTAGTTTGGAATCTTTCATCTTGAATATCTTTAGCACTTCCTTGACGTATTTGGAATGAGTGATGTATATGCCTTCATTTTGTTGAAGAATCTATAGATCAAGAAAGAATTTGATCTCTCCAAATAGAGAAATTTCAAATTCCTTATTCATTTCATTAGAAAAGGATGTGCATAACAATTCATTCCCTCCAAAAATGATATCATCAAAAAAAATTTCAGCAATCAGTATATTACCATCGGTATCTTCTTTTAAGTACAGATTGCTATTTTCATTGGTTCTACTTCAAATTTTATGCAAATGAGATATGAGTGAAGTATTTCATACTAGGCTCTTAGTGCTTGTTTCAGTCCATACAAGGCTTTATGTAGTCTACATACCATGTTTCTCTTGTCTGGATCAACAAACCCTTCTGGTTGTTCAATCTATACCTCTTCATCTAATATTCCTTTTAAGAATGCAGATTTGACATCCATTTGGTATACCTTGAATCCTTTAAATACAACATAAGAAATTAAGATTCTAACTCCTTCTATTCTAGCAATGGGTGCAAAGGTTTCTCCATAGTCAATACCTTCTTCTTGCGCATATCCCTTGCATACTAATCTTTCTTTGTTTCTAGTGAATTCTTCATTCTCATTCAACTTATTTCTGAATATCCATTTGGTACCAATGACATTCTTGTCATCTCGTCTCAGTACTAGTGTCCATGTATTGTTCTGCTCAATCTATTCTATTTTTTCATTCATAGTACTGACCCATTCTTCATTCTCAAGTGTATTGTTAACAAATTTAGGCTCAAAATCACAAAGTAAACATTTGGCATTAAGTGAATTACTTCTTGTTCTTGTTCCAGCCTTCTTGTCTCCTATGATTTCATTCTATGGATGATGTCTTCTAACATACTTGGCAAGTTTCAGTTCAACTATGTGTTCATCATTCTGATCATCTTCTTCACCTTCATTTTCATCTCCATTGTTCGGAACATCATCTTGAGGATTATCCTGATTGTCGATAATTGCAGCCTGATTCTCAGGTGCAATGTTCTTATGCTCAGGAGTGACACACTGTTGCTTGGGTAGAGTCTCAGGTTATGTATAAAAAAACCTTTTGTAGTCCTCTAGTTCCTTTTTTCTTTCCTTATCATTCTTTTCTCCAAATTCATCTATTTTCACATTTGCACTTTTGATGATTTTGTTAGATGACTTTGTTAAGACATTTATAACCCTTGCTTTTGGTTGAGTACCCTAGGAAGACACCTTCTTCACTTTTGCAATCAAGTTTTCCATTTCTATCATCCTTCAATATATAACATTGACTATCAAAGATTTAGAAGTAAATTACATTGGGTGTATGACCATACGAAAGCTCATAGGGTGTCTTCCTTGTGTCCTTCTTCAATTGTACTCTATTTAGTGTATAGAAAATAGTACTGACAACTTCCCTCTATAAATTTTGAGTGATGCTTTTCTCAATTGTCAATGTCCTTGCACAATCAACAATTGATTTGTTTCTTCTTTCAGCAATTCCACTTTACTGTAGTGTTCTCGGTGCAGAAACATGTCCTTTAATTCCATGCTCATTGCAATAGTAAGAGAATTCTTCTGAAGTAAATTCCCCTCCTCTTTTTGACCTTAATCATTTCAATTTATTTTTACAAATTCCCCTCCTCTATCTGACCTTAAGCATTTCAATTTATTTTTACTTTGTTTTTTTACCATTTCTTTATACCATTTAAACATCTTAAATGCTTCTGATTTATCTTTTAAAAACATGACTGTCATCATTCTAGAAAAATCATCAACAAAGTGAATAAAATACCTATCTCCAGAGTAGCTATTTTTCCTCATCGGTCCACATAGATTTGTATGGATTAATTATAGAATTGCAGTAGATGTATGGGTTTTTCTCTTGAAAATAGAATTTGTCATCTTACCTTTTTGACAATTCTTGCACATGATATGTGCGGGCTTATTCATTCTCAGTAAGCCTCTAACATTTCTTTTTTTTTTTCTTATCTTTATCATATTGTCAAAGTTCACATGACACAGCCTTTTGTGCCACATCCATATGTCTTGATTTCTAGCCATTAAACAAGTGGTGTTAGTGTCATCAAGATAGAAAATGTTACCTTTTGTCTACTCACCGGTACCAATCAACCTTCTTGATTCATTGAAGATCTTTTCCTTCTTATTTTAAAATGCTACTATGTGACCTGAATTATTCAACTTAGAAACACTTAACAAATTGTAATTCAATCCTTTAACCTAGTAAGCATTTTCAAAATTTATCAGGTTATTCAACATTATGGTTCCTTCACCTTCAACTAGACAAGGTGTATCGTTTCCCATTCTCACTAAACCACCACTATAGTATTCAAAATTCTCAAACTTTTGTTTATCACTGGTCATATGGTGAGTGTAGCCACTATCTATGATCTAGACATCATTTTTACTAACTTTGGATATGAGTATAGTTTCTACATACATTTCTTCATCTGAAACATCCTTCATGGCTACGAATACCATCTCAATGTCTTCTTCTGATTCGGTGTCAGTGTCATCAGCTCATTTCTTAGCTAGGAAACAAGTTTTCTTTCCTTTGTCCTTGTAGTCTCAGGTATATCTCTTGTTAGATTGTTAGTTACTTTTTTAATTTCTATTTTCACCTTTATCAAACTTCTTCTCGTATGATCTGTCATTTCCTCTATCATCTTTTCTTTAGTTTGGTCATCTTGCAGCAAAGTGTCCAACCTCTTTACAATTGAAACATACAAGTGCTAATTTACCTTTTGTATCTACCTTTGCCTCTCTATAATTTTATGGCCATTAGTGCTTCAATTTCATCAAGTCCTTGTTCTTCATTATCACTTTCACTATCATTTTTAATAGCATGTCTACAACTTGAGTTGTTTACCCTTAGAAAATATTTGAATGTGGATTCTATGGATGGTAAGACACTATAATCAAATTTGTTCATCACAAATGAAATTAGCCTACCAATAAGAATATCTAGAGTAACTGTATTGTTTGCAACTGCTCTCATTTCTTGAATAGTAGAAACTCTAATATCATAAACAAGCAATAAGTTTCTTAAGATTTTGCTTACCACTGTCTCTTCTTCAAGTATACCTCCAACTCCTTGGATAGCATTTACTATCTCTTTGATTTTGCAGCTATACTGAGTAATGTTTTCTCCTTGTTTCATCCTTAGGTCATCAAACCTCCCTCTTAGGCTTTCTACCTTTGCTCTTAGTATATTTGCATCTCCTCCATTTACAAGTTTCAAATTATCCCACATTTTCTTTGTAGAGGTGTAGGTTTTGACATCTTCCAACTCAACATCAGAGAGTGATGATGTAAGTTCTATCATCATGCAATTATGCTCATGCTTGAGTCTTAATTTCTCAAGAGTATGAGGCCATGTAGGCAACACATATTCAGTATCTAAGTATTGAACAATATCATTTCCAATACCTGATAAGTGGATTCTTATTCTACTTTTCCATGATGCAGAGTTGTCTTTATTCAACTTGGGCACATCTCGTCTATTCATCTTGTGATCTTTTTCTTGTGTTGTTAAACTCCCTTTCTAAGCACACAAGCTGTGATACCAATTGTTTGTAATAACTGAGGGGGGGGGGGGGGGGGGGGGGGGGNGGGTGGGGGGGGGATGAATCAGTGGCCTCAAAAATATTTTGATAATCAACCCTTAAAACTTATTACCACAATATTATACCTCTAGTTATCTTCACTCATATAAGATGAATGCCTCCAAATACTTATATCAAATTACTACTGCTCGGAATGCTTTGTAAAATATTCTACTGTATGTTTACTGAATAGTAGTCTATTAATTTACCGAAAGACAGTAACTTATCTAGAGTATACCAATCAATCCAATTAAGTTAAGTGTAGTGTAAAACACTAAACTAATGACTCATAAACACATTGACACATGGATTTTTAACATGGAAACCCTATTAAGGGAAAAACCACTTGGGACCGGTAACCCAAAATTTTCACTCTTCTGAAGTGAGCTCGGTGAAGAGCCAACCCTGTTAAAGGTTACAAACACACTGTTAGGTGTGACTATGTTAGAGGACTTAAAATTTTAGTCTGTCACTTGATATCGGGCATCTATATGCTACCATCTTTTATCAAACACTCACTTGGCCTTTCAATTGGTATCTAGCATGTCATTCTATCTTCATGATCAAGTTTTTTAATAGTCCTTGGGGTGTGTCTCAAGATAGAAAGGATCTTTAACTCCCACTCTGTTAAGATACTTTCTAAATCAATGGTTAAACTGAAACAATATGATCTGTTCACATATACAACATATACTTTCATATTTTCATATCTATTGTAATCTCAAAAAACTATTCTGATCAATATAAATCTATTTATACCTTTTCTCCACTTTGATTCTGCTCGATGATGCTGTGCTCAATTGCTTGATGTTCACAGAAAAATTTATATCTTTCCTTAGCTTGTTTGATTAGCATTGTATGAAGTTTCTCTTCATCAGTATCTCTTCAGCATCCTTTCTTCATTCACTCCCCTAGATTCATAATGAATCAAGTTTGTCTCTTAAATAGACATGATATCACCATTGTTAGGTTCTTGATTTTCTTGATCTTGGCATGATCTACAATTCTTGCAAATTACATTTAAAGAAAAACTCTTTTTTTATCTCGCTGAGATCTTCTTTCCAACTAGACAAAACAACTTTAAATCATTTACTTATCTCTGGCATATCTTATCAATGAAAACAATGATAACTGCCAATTAACTCTATATTTAGCTCTGCCAGCTAGATATTTTGTCATTTCCGAACTCAATTTAATTTTATTGTTTAACTCTTTGATAACATCAGTCAACACTCAAGTTCTCCTCAGGCTTCTCTGTCGGTTTACACTATGTTTCTGGCCGTTAGGTATTCTTGTGATTCTGCTCATCAGTAATGCCCATTGGTGTTCTTTCTCAGTCATCACTGTGACTTGAATTTTGGTGATCTCTATCCGTCAGGTTTCACTGACCGTCGATGTTTGTAGTCACATTGTGAATACTTGTCTTTTATGCATTACAAAAAGCATAGTATTTTTCTCTTTGATTCTCTAAAGTCTTTGACACTTTAATTATAACTGATTAGATTATATCAAGTTGACATCAATGACAATACAATCCATTAACTGATTTAATGTCTTGCATTATCCTTTTGCATTTCGGTGATCAACTTAACATCTTCAAATATTCAATCAGTTACATTTCATCATTCACTCCTAATTTAGCCTTCATGTCCTCCCAACAATTCTCATTAATTGATTCTTCTATATCATCTTCATCATTGATGAATATTAGATATTTTCAACTATTTCACTCCTAAATTTAGCCTTCATGTCCTCTCAATAATTGATCTCATTAATTGATTCTTCTATCTCATCTTTATTATTGATCAATATTAGATAATATAAACTATTTCAACCTTTGTAATTATAACAACTTCATAATACTTACAAAATTTATTTTAGCTAATTGTGAGAGAAACTAATATATAATACTTTAAAGACACATTAAGGGGAAATTGGAGCAATATAGAGTATTTTTTGAGGGTTTGATTGTTTAATTCTTCATTATTTCATTCATTTAATATTTTATTAAGAGATTGACTAAATGTGATTGGAATATATTCATTGTTATTATTACTATTTTTATTATTCACATTTCATCATCTACATTTTAGCATGCCTAGTGGGGCCATGTCTATGATCTTTGATAAATTGGTTTAACAAATTATAGGTAGGGATTTGTGCTTCTAGTTCTAATACTTGGTGTTATGCTTTTGATACAAACTAAAATGCTTTTGCATCGACACACTATGCTTTTGTGCTAGCTTCCTATGTCATTCCAAGATTGTGTTATGCTTTTAGTTTATGTCATTATACACAAATTTTGTTTGACACGATTTTGCAAACTTGAGTCTTGATTAGAATTTCCATTTTCTCTATTGTAGGCTTTCCATAGTTTGATAGATCTAACTCTTTTGACTTTAACATAATCCTTAAAGTGGTCATATATTATATATTTATTTGTATTTATTTACTTTTAATGGTTTTTGATTTTTTGTTTTATGGACATATATTTCATACTATAAAATAACACATCTATAATGACTTGATACTCTTTTGAGCCAATTTTTTTGGTACATCTATGCCAAAATTCCATACTATTGATAGGTACTATTGCAAAATTTTTTAATGTGAAATTGTGATATTGTTTACTATTTTTGTGCTTTTGATGTCTTAGTTTAAAATTGAATAATATTATTTTAAGATAAATCTTGTTTTTAGGCAAGTAACCTAATATTTGTAGCTTAAAAATCATTGAAACACCAAAAAATCTTAAGAATAATAATATGTCTCATGTAAGGTTATTATTTCTTTAATGTTTAGAGTGGTTGCAAACTTCCATTTTCTTGGGGTAAATAATTTTTTTTATGTCATGTTTGGTGAGCTTATTGATGTGTATACTTTTTAATTGTACCTAGTTTAATTCTAAGGATGAAATATTTTTTAGTCTATGTATATATTATTTTTATCCAAGGATTACTAGTTGCATGTGTCCCATTGTATCTTTCATGGATCTAGAGATTAGAAACCACTAGTATATTCTTGCTTAGTTTTATGAGGCCTACATGGGGATTTCATCACCTTATGAGTGATCTCAATCATATTTTGTGGTGTGGTATAAAAGTTGGGTGAGGGAAAGTTTTATCCAAATGTGTGTCTACTATATTTCAATCCAAACAGGTTTGGTGGGGATCAAGGGGAAACATGCACCACATCTCAATCACTTTCAAATGGGGTCATCACTCATAAATCCACAGAACAACATTTTCTAGAGACCTTTTAAGGTCATTTGTCATCTCCATAGTATGGTAAACAATACAATATCATTCCTAAAGTTACTTGTTGTGCTTAAAAACTCTCACCCCAAGTTTCAACTTGGCATAATGAAAACCTCCCTCTCTATTCCTTATTTTCTTCACTGTGGGGTTTTCCCCTTAATGCCTTTTTCAATTTTTCCTTCATTAACTTTATTATTTGGTTCTTTTTCATAGTTCAAACTTTGAGCTTGTGTTGTGCCCT
Source organism: Thuja plicata (assembly GCA_018584345.1). NCBI lineage: Eukaryota > Viridiplantae > Streptophyta > Pinopsida > Cupressales > Cupressaceae > Thuja > Thuja plicata. The sequence goes on from MU226428.1 coordinate 2,917,928, forward strand.
TGTAACTATGATAATCATCCATCTTTAGTCCCTAACCTCCCCTTTGATTCTTTATCTTTGGGTCTATATATCAGACTCTATTATTTATGAGACTTTGGGTTCCAATTTGAACTTTGATCATTGTTTTTAAACTTCCAATGGCCTTTTCCTTTTGGGGATCATACATCAAGGAGGTTCAATCTTTACCTAGTGATGAGTGTTCACTTGACTCCCAACTCTAACCCTTGATTATTTATTGTTTCCTTCTCTCCCTCTAATTCATTCTAGCATTTAATGTAGTACATAGACTCTTATGTAACCTAATTACATTTATAGGGCAGTTTTATAGTTATTTTATTACCTTTATCTTTGTGAATTTTGAGTCTTAGACAATATTTCTATAATTGGTTTGGATTGGTCATCATTGCAAGACAACATACGATGATTCAATGAGAACATGTCCTAATCACCGATTAGGGGTCTTGTATATTTGGTGTTTGAGGTAGGTTTTTCAATTCTTGTCTTTTCTTTGTATTTTTTTCCTATCTAATGTTACTCAGGATAAAATGCTTAGGATTTTGCACATCATTTTTATTTTTACTTCTATATTTTATTATTTTGTTTATGTGTCCCTTTACATTTTATTTCTTTGATTCCTTAGGAATCAATATAGGCTTATTTATGTTAAAAAATAGTGCTTAACATAGGGGGTGAACCCACAATAGTGGGTTACACTTTTTTGCCTGAATGGACACTGAAATCTACATTTTGAAAAAAACTTTCAGATTTAGATGCATATTGTCATTAAACCGTTTGAAATCAGAAGATGAAGTAAATTAGAGTCTTTTAGGATTATCTGTGTAGATTCCAAATACATTGTTTTCTCTTTTTTGAATTGATTCGAATGGTTTTTTTTCTCCCAGGAAAACTGCTATGTTGTTGAAACGTCATTTTCAAAGAGTTATGTTGATTTCATAGAGAATTACTTTTTGTATAAAATAGATATCAATGTTATTCTTTCAAATTTAGTTTTTTAACATCCATACGGAGGGCATGCAATTGGTTTAAAGACATTATCATGATTATTGCATATTTTATGAACTTTTGAAATTGAGTAAACTATAATTTTTGCATACCTTGACTACATAAATTATAACTTGTGTGTTTATCAAATTTGAAAAAAAAAATTATATAAAGTAGACTCGAAGACAGAGGGAACCTCTTCTTTTTAAAAAAAAAATATCCTTTCTACTATTTTTCATTGAACGTCAAACTCAGAGGTTTTTACTTTGATAAAAAATAAAACTACATTTGATGCATGTCAAAAAACATAGGCCTAATAAATTCAAAATTTGTGAAATCTATATTCGTTAGAAAGCTCACTCGGAGTACTTGTGCTATGAAAAAGGATGTCTCCTTATTCTTCCATTTGAGCCTTGAAGCCATGAAAACTTTAGACTTTTGTCAAACTCTGGAAATGGCCCCTACTTCGGGACTTTCGATTGAAACTTATTAGTTTCAATCAAATGTAATTTCTATCAAAAGTAATTGCTTGTTTTAACATGAGTCAATCCATTTATCAATCTAGTTTCGATAGAAAGTCATTTGTTTCGATAGAAAGTTACAAAATACTTTCGATAGAAACCTATGTCAGCCTATTTCGTTCCATTTTAGGTTCATAACAATTACATATAAGTAAATATAAGTTTTCATCATGTCATTAATTCAAAAGTTTCACAATAATTCACATTTTGGAGAAGGAAGACTTTTGAAATTGAATTTTTTCTAATTTGGTTAAAATTTCATGGAACAATTTTGCAACCTGTCATGGGAAATAAAAAGATAAGGATAAATAAGAGTACACGACATTATTTAGAAGAGCCTATAAAAGACTACATGAAGAAGCACAGGAAAATATTATCATACAGAATAGGGTATGTCTCTATTTCTTTATCTCTCTCTCTCTGGATATTTCAAGTTGACGGTTACGACTTGTCTTAATGAAACATGTAAGCATGATATTGCAATACCCAATTAGACCTAATTTGATAAAGAAGACCTAATTAGACTTAATAAAATTAATTAGACCTAATAAGATCGAGATAACTCTAATTAGACCTAATAATACCTAGAAAATACTAAATAGATCTAATAAGACTAAGAATACATTATTAGACCGAATGTGAGCATTATGACCCCTTAAGACCTAGTTAGATGTCTACTTATGGCCCCTTACTATAATTAGTAGGATGGGATTTACACGTAATTAGAGCTAGTTAGACCTAATAAGACTAATTAACACCTAAGACCCAATTAGACCTATTCTAGGACATAATTAGACTCAATTAGACCTATTAGGACCTAATTATACATAGTTATCTAGATCGATTAAGACATATGATAGGAAATATGACCCCTTAAAACCTATTAGGACCTAATTAGACCCAATTAGACCTAAGATAGGTTATATGACCCTTTAAGACCTCATTAGACCCACTATGAGTAATATGACCCCTTAAGACCTATTAACACCTAATTATATACCCAGTTAGATGTATTTGCTCCTAATTATATCAAATTAGACCTATTAGCTCACATAATTGCATCCAATTAGACCCCTCAGCACCTAATTAGACCAAATTAGACCTATTAGGACCTAATTAGATCTAATTATACCTATCAGGACCTATGATAGGCTATATGACCCCTTAAGACCATATTAGACCCACTATGAGTAATATGATCCCTTAGGACCTAATTAAATACCCAATTAAACCTACTATGGCCTAATTAGACCTAATTATACCTGTGAGGACCTAATATGAGTAATATACACAATTAGACCTATTAGGAGCTAATATGATTAATATACCCAATTAGACCTATTAGGAAAGGTAATATGAGTAATATTCCTAAACTAATAGGAACTAAATTATGACTTCACTTTTTATTTAGTAATAAGACATAAGAGAACCCCTTAAGACCTTATAATTGAATAATTACCGCATAAATCATTTAAGACCTAATTAGACCTTTAATAAGACTAATTAACACCTAATATGAGTAATATGACCTACTATTGTAATATGAGGAATAGGAATCCTTCTAGGTGTAATTAGATCTAATTAGACTAATTAACACCTAATATGCTCATACTATGACCCCTTAAGACCTAATTAGACCTAATATGTGTAATATGATCTCTTGATCTACCTAATTAGACCCACTTAGATAGGTATTTGGACATAATTAGACACAATTAGACCTATTAGGACCTATTAGGTTATATGACTCCTTAAGACCTTATTAGACCCACTATGAGTAATATGAACCCTTAAGACCTATAAGAACCTAATTATATACCTAGTTAGACCTAGATGTGGACCTATTATATTTAATTAGACCTATTAGCACCTAATTAGATCCAATTAGACCCCTTATGACCTAATTAGATACTATTAGAACTATTAGGAACTAATTAGACCTGATTACACCTATCAAGACCTATGATAGGTTATATGACCCCTTAAGACCCCATTAGATCCACTATGAGTAATATGACCCCTTGGGACCTAATTAAATACCTAATTAAACTTATTATGACCTAATTAGACCAAATTATACCTATTAGGTGTTGGAAATATATCACATGCAATGTGACAGAGGGGGGGGGGGGGGGGGGGNTGAACCAGGAACCAATAAAACTTATTCTTCTTTAACCTCAATTAGATTATCTAATCTTATTGCATGCATATAAAACAAAACATCATTCATAACACATAACACAGTATTTGGTTACCCAGAAACCTTCTAAATAGAAAGTAAAACTGGGGTGGGGATGGTACTCACAAGATTTAGTACTGTAGTATAAATTTATCCTGTTAGAGCTTACATTGACCACTTCTCATGGCCTACCCTGTTAGGAGCAATAAGGACTATGAATTACACCTTGTTAAAGGATTTTCTACAATACAATAAGTAATGAAACTCTGATAGGAGATTTACAAAGGACTGTTAGGTCCACCTGTATAGAGGATTTTTCTGATCCACCTGTTAGAATGAACCAGTAGTTGATCTCCTTAGGCAACTCCAATTTTCTGAATAAGATCCTTTGATTTATAACTAATCACCTAAGTGTGATGGATGAGTCTCTATTGTAATTTATACTTCTACAATCTTCTAATCAATATGCTACTTCATATTTGCATATATACTTATTCACATACACTTCTACTACTACATATTTTGGATTAAAAAAAATGTTTTATATGTTAGGAATAACAGTCCACAAGAAAACTGAGAGGGGGGGGGGGTTGAATCACTTCTAGTATAGATTATTAAACTTTAAACTTTATAAACCATATCAGCAAGAGTAAATGATAACACAGTAAATGCCAACACCATAACATAATATTTGTTGTCAAGGAAACCCTGTTAAAGGTAAAACCCTGGTGGGAATTAACACCCATAAATAATGTACTGAGAGTATAGTATCCTTGTTAAAAGATATTAGCCCTGTTAGGAGCTTATTACAACATTACAGTACATAGTCCCTTTTAGGAGATAGACCCTATTAGGAGTCAAAGAAAATAGTAGGCTCACTACCAAGCCGCACTGCCCAATGAAGGTTAAAGCCAACCTCAAGGATTTACAATCTGAATCAAGTGTGTAAATCAAGTAAACAAATCTAGTGAACTATTTGATAGTAACTATCTTTTCTTGATCAATTCCAATGAAGTATAACAATCATCAACTCTGCTCTATATTTAGCAGTCAACAAGCTTCATAGCTTCCACAGTTCTCTGTCCTTATTCTCTGCCACATCTTCTCCACAAGAAAATCCCATCCATATACACCCTCTTACAATAATTCATTAGGTGGGCCAGTTAAGCTTTCCTAATACATAATTAATTAGGTCGGCCAATTAAGGCTTTCCATCATAGAAATAATAATATAACCCATTGCTAAGATACACACGGTACCCATAACAATTAAAAATCAATACAATCCATCACATATATTTCTAGATCCGTAATCAATGCTCATAATTAATTCCACACGCTACATGTCGAAAGTAGGCTAGTAAATAGGTCTTCTCCAGAATACATGCCACAGATGATGTTGCCAGTAACAAAACAACAATCAAACTCAACCCATTACTCTAACATATGTTAGCTATCTACTAGTAAGCTTGCATCATTTGAAGTATATTCTCTAGAAAGATATACTAGAAATATAGAGACCTACTCTGTCCAGAATCACAGTTACAGTCCAGAAAACAAGTCTTCAACAAATCAACTGTAACATCCAAAATATGTAACATTAAGTCAAGTGACCTTAGGAATAAGATCAGTAAACATCCTTCTACTAAATTCCAACTTTGATAATTCTGAATTATCCATACAGTGTCGGTACACTTCTTCCAGTCAATTAGCCAGTATGTCTTCTCCACAGAAATGTATGTTGACAGTAGTGACAAAACATGAATATCAACAACATGATCATTAACCAAAACTGATATCATCCAACAATCTCCTCCTTTGGAATTGATGGCAACATATGGGAAAATTCATATGCATGAACCCAAAAGTACTCTCTCTCAATACAATATTCTCAACACAAATCTCCCCAAAATAGTAGAGATTTTCACATAGATTCTTTCCCCCTTTAGCAGCAATGGAAAACGGTGCCATAAGTCATCTGCAGTCTTATGTAAGGTGTATCTTTTTCAATTATTCATTTCCAACAATTAGGTGTAAGATCACCCAAATGTACTCCATAGTGTTCTCCTGCGATCACTCCCCCTAAGGAGTAAATCCATACCTCAAGTCCAGATAGTGACATAGCTCCGAAAACCACTAGACTGATGCATATCTGCATCAATTAAATACCACTAGGAGAGGCCACCACCCCAAGAATTCCTTTGAGATATTCAAAATCATCTTTTGGCAAAAGTTTGGTAAATATGTCTGCTATTTGTTCCTTTGTGCTAATTTACTCCAGTCTAATTTCTTTATTTTCTACCTTCTCCCTCAATCAATAGTACTTAATAGAAATATGCTTAGTTTTTGAATGTGTTACAGGGCTCTTTGACATGTTTACTGTGCTAGTGTTATCATAATGAATAACCATTGGCTCTTTGAAAGTTATTCCAATGTCTTCCAAGATTTGTTTCATCCAAACAACTTGAGTGCAATTTATTGCAGCAACAATATATTTTGACTCAGTATTAGATTGAGAAATACAAAAGTGCTTCTTTCTCAACCAAGAAACCAGCCTTTTCCCAAGGAAAAATGTACCACCACTTGTACTCTTCCTTTCATCCACATTACCTGCCCAATCAACATCAGTAAAAGCCTGTAATGTAAAATCATCAAATTTCTCATACCATAATCCATATTGTATTGTCTCTTTCAAATATCTGAAAATTATTTTCACATCAACAAAAAGTGTTTCTTTAGGATCTTCCTAATATCTAGCCACAATTCCAACTGCATTGGTAATATATGTTCTAACGTGTTTAGATATTGTAGACCTCCAATCATTGATCTATACTTAGTCTGAACAACACTTTGAGCCTCATCACTATTAGTCAATTTTTTTCCTATCACCATAGGTTTGCCAATAGATTTACAATTTCCATTCAAAACTTTTTCAACATTTATTTAAGATACTTGGTCTGGGATATAAAAATGCCATTCTTACTCTGATTAATTTTCAAACCAAGGAATTATTTCATTTGACCAATCATTGACATTTCAAATTCATTTTCCATTTCTTTAGCAAACTTCTTACTCATCTTATCATTGCCTCCAAAATGATATCATCAACAAAAACTTCTATAATCAAGATTTCATATTCTTTAGTTCTTAAGTATAAATTACTATCTACATTACCTTTTATGAAACCAAGACAAAGTAGATATTTGTCCTGTTAGGAATAACAGTCCACAAGACAACTGAGAGGGGGGTTAATCGGTTGTGATATAGATTTTTAAAATTTATACTTTATAAACCAAATCTGCAAATGTAAATGATAACACACTAATAGACAACACCAAAACACAATATTTTTTGTTGAGGAACCCTATTAAAGGTAAAACCTTGGTGGGAATCAACACCCACAAATAATGTACTGAGAGTCTGAAGTCGGCCAGGAAATAGGTCTTCTCCAGATTACACGCCACAGATGATGTCATTAGTCTTCAATCAAAAATAGAACACAACACATTACTCTAACATATGTCGGCTATCCATAAGTAATCACACAAGTTCTGAAATATCTTCATCAGAAAGATATACCTAAAACATAGAGACCTGCTCTGTCCAGAATCACAGTTGTAGTCTAGAGAACCAGCCTTCACCAAATGAACTGTAACATCCATAAAATGTTTCATAAAGTCAAGCAACCTTAGGAGTAAGTTCGGGACACATCCTTCTACATAAATCCAACTTTGATCCTTTTGAATCATTTGTACAGTGTTCGTACACTCGTTCCAGTTAAGTAGTTAGTCTATCTTCTCCATAGAAGTATATGTTGACATCAATGACAAAACATGAATATCAACAACATGATCAGTAACCAAAACTGATATCATCCAACAATCTCCCCCTTTGTAATTGATGGCAACATATGGGAAAATCCATATGCATCAACCCAAAAGTACTCTCTCTCAATACAATCTTCTCAATATCCTCAACATAAATTCCCCAAAACAGTAGGGATTTTCTCATAGATTCCTTTCCCATTTGGAAGCAATGGAAAAGGGTGCCATAGTTTACCTGTAGTCTCCTGTAAGATGTATCTTTTTCAAATCTTCATGTCCAATCTACTAGGTGCAAGATCACCTAAATGTACTCCAGTATTTTCTGTGATCACTCCCCCTAAGGATTAGATCCATACATCAAGTCCAGAGAATGATATGGCTCTGAGATCCACTGGACTGATGCACATATTCATCATTTAGTTTTCACTGAGAAGGGCCATCACCCCAAGCATGCCTCTAAGATATTCAAAAGAATCTTTTGGAAAAGGTTTGGTAAATATATCTGCTATCTATTCCTTTGTGCTAATATACTCCAGTTTGATCTCTTTGTTTGCTACCTTCTCCCTTAAGAAATGATACTTGATGCAAATGTGTTTAGTCTTTGAATGCATTATAGGATCCTTTGAAATATTCACTATGCTGGTGTTATCATAATGGGTAACCACTAGTTCTTTGAAAATTATTCCAATGTCCTTCAATATTTGTATCATCCAAACAACTTGTGTACAATTTATTGCAGCAACAATGTACTCTGACTCAATAGTAGACTGAGAAATACAATTTTGTTTCTTGCTCAACCAAGAAACCAACCTTTTTCCAAGGAAAAATGCTTCACCACTTGTACTCTTCCTGTCATCTACACTACCTACCCAATCAGCATCAGTAAAATACTGCAATGTAAAATCATCATATCTTTCATACCATAATTCATACTCTATTATTCCTTTAAGATATCTAAAAATTCTTTTCACAGTAGTGAAGTGTGTCTCTTTAGGATATGACTGATATCTAGCCACAATTCCAACTGCATTGGTAATATCTGGTCTAGTGTTTGTCATATATTATAGACCTCAATCATTGACCTGTACTTAGTTTGCCCAACACTTTGAGTCTCATCACTTTTAGGTTGTTTGTTCCCTGTTACCATGGGTGTACCAACAGGTTTAAAATATTCCATTCCAAATTTCTTCAACATTTCCTTAAGGTACTTGGTCTGAGATATAAATATGTCATTTTTATTCTGATTAATTTGCAAACCAAGAAAAAATTTCATCTCACAGATCATTGAAATCTCAAACTCAATCTCCATTTCTTTAGCAAACTTCTTACTCATTTTATCATTGCCTCCAAAAATGATATCATCAAAAAAAACTTCTATAATTAAGATTCCATCTTCATCAGTTCTTAAATACAAATTACTGTCTGCATTACCTTTTTCTGAAACCAAGATGAAGTAGATGTTTATCTAGTCTTGCATACCATGCCCTCAGTGCTTGTTTCAGTCCATACAATGCCTTCTTCAGTCTGCAAACCATGTTTTCATCATCTATCAAAGGAAAGCCTTCAGGTTTCTCAACATACACTTCTTCTTCTAGGTCACCATTTAAGAATGCTGATTTCACATCCATCTGATACACTTTGAAGTCTTTATGTACAGCATAAGCAAGGAATAGTCTCACAGCTTCCAGTCTAGCAATAGTTGAAAATGTTTCTTCGTATTCTATGCCTTCTTATTGTGAGTAGCCTTTACATACTAGTCTAGCCTTGTTTCTTACCACTGCGCCTTCCTCATCCATTTTATTTCTGAAAACCCACTTAGTGTCAGTCACATTCTTGTTCTTAGGTCTTGGAACCAACTCCCAAGTATTGTTCTTCTTTATCTGTTCTAGTTCTTATACCATGGCTTTAGTCCAAGATTCATCTTTACATGCTTCATTAGTAGTCTTGGGTTCAGACTGAGAAATCAAACAGATCTCATCTCTAACTTTAGATCTAGTCATCATGCCTTTTCTTGCATCACTAATAATTTGATCTTTAGGGTGGTTTTTCTTGACATACCTTGGAGTCTTCAATGTCTTAGTAGCTTCTACATGTTCTTCTTCTTCAATCTCATTCTTGATCATCAAGGGTCCTTCAAGTTCAGTAGCAACTTCTCTTGATTCTGTAGTCTGACCACAATCATACATTCTTTCATGAATTTCAAATTTCTCATATATCCTCACATTGGCTCTTTCAATTAGTTTCCTTAGTCTCAGATTGAAATGTTTATATGCTTTACTCTTAGTGGAATAATCAAGGAAGATTCCTTCATCACTTCTAGCATCAAACTTTCCTATCTCATCATCTCTTTTGATATAACATTTACTACCAAATATTCTAAAATATTTCACAGTTGGTGTATGATCAAACCATAATTCATAAGGATTTTTATTTGTACCTTCTCTGATCTGAATTCTATTTAATGTGTACATAGTAGTCCCAACTGCTTCTCTCCAATGAATATGTGATACATTTCCTTCCAGCTACATAGTCCTAGCAGCATCTAATATACTTCTATTTATTCTCTCTGCTATCCCATTCTATTGTGGAGTTCTATGAGCTGAAGTTTGTCTATGTATTCCATTTTCTTCACAATATTTATTAAATAGTTCTGATGTAAACTCTCCTCCTCTGTCTGATCTCAAATATTTCATCTTTAAACCAGATTCATTCTCAACTTTTTCTTAGAATATTTTGAACTTGTCAAATGCCTCAGATTTATCTCTCAAATATGTAACCCACATAATTCTAGAAAATTCATCAACAAAAGTTATAAAATACCTTTCACCATAATATGATCTTGTTCTTGTAGGACCACACAGATCTATATGCACCAGATCCAACTTCCCTTCAGCTGAATAGGATTTTCTCTTGAAGGTGCTTCTATTTTGTTTCCCCATAATAGATTCTCTACACATAGTGTTAGATGGCTTAACAATTTTAGGTAGATCTCTTACTGCTTTTGTCATACTTTCCTTTACAATGTTGTCAAAATTAACATGTAAAAATCTTTTGTGCCATAACCAGCTGTCATCAACCTTTAAAATAAAACAAGAAGCTTCAGATTTGTTTAGCTCTAAGACATTATCTTTGGATTTAGTACTAGATGCTATCAAGTCTCCTATTTTTCTCTTTATAGTACACTTTCCATTTATAAAGTTTGGTTGATAACCCTTGTCCACTAGTTGTCCAACACTCAACAAATTGTGTTTAAGTCCATCAAAAAGTAATACATTGTTAGTGTTAGTCTTTCCATCCAAAGAAATAGATCCAACTCCAATAATAAGTTTAGGAGTATTGTCACCAAATCTGACAACACCACCATTATGTTTCTTCAAAATCACAAAATTATTTTTATCTCCAGTCATATCATGTGAACAACCACTATCTGTTAGGAATAAGGTGTCTCAACCTTGGATAATTCCTATTCTTATTATTTGTTTTTTAAAATGTATTTCTTGCAAATAATGTAATTAAGTGTGAGTGTACATGTCTAGTTGGCATGTTGATGTGTCACTCCACTTGATGTGTCGACATCTTGAATTATGTGTAAGGAGATCATGGCTAAAACGGTTATGACATATTCCTATGAAACGTAAGAGCTATTTCTAGAAGATTCAATGACGGGTGAAGACATGCAAGACATGTGGAAACTGATAAAGTTGAGTACTACACACTCTTCCACAATTGTGGGGTTCAGGGTTCCTATTTTCTTGGAGAATGGTAAAACCCTAATACGACTATCTTTGGAAGTTGCCCTAAAAAGGAAAGTGCATGATATAATAATTTTTTAGGGTTGCAGACTGTGATAGAAAAAGAGTATATTGTTGGTATGATCTAGTGCTACTAGATTTGTCTTTGAGTGTTGATTGTCTCTTGAAAGAACTTGCATTGCAAGTGTGTTGTAACCATTGTGTTGAAGATAATACATTGTGCAGTTTTTGGAGTGCTGGGGTTTTTTATCGAAAGGTTTTCCCCAGAGTAAATTATTGTGTTATTGTCTATTTTTTGTATGGATGGTACATGGTTGCAATATCATTGTTAAATTAGTTACCGAATCTGAAATTGTAAGGATTTAAAAGAATTTTCACAATACTTTCCTTTAGAGATTAGTGTAGGAAGTTGTTTCTGCACCTGAATTTCCTTACAAGTGGTATTAGAGCCTAATCAAATTTTGATCCTAGTTGTTGGGTAGGGATTTTTGAGCTAATATCAAGTTGAGTGGGATTTTTTTGTGTAGAGCAATCTGAATCTTATTTGTAGATTGAGATGGCAAGTTCCTCATATAGTAGAATGGAGGTGGAGAAATTTAATGGCACTAATTTCAAGTTGTGGAAACTCAAGATGGAAGACATGCTTGAAGACCATGATCTATGGGAGG
>MU226428.1:2930075-2940405 GCA_018584345.1 Thuja plicata
TAAGAATGGAGGAAGGTGGATCCGTAACTGATCATCTCAATGCATTCAATTTATTGATTGCACAGTTGGCATCATCCGGTGCCAAGATCAAGGAGGAGGATCGATGTATGACCCTACTTTGTTCCTTTCCAGACTCATGGGACCATCTTGTGATGGGTCTCGAAAGTACTATAGTCACATTCTATATGGATGATGTGGTGTCTTTGCTGCTATCTGAGGAGATGTGAAGAAAGAATTTGGATTCATCTAAGGAAGCCCTTGCTGTTTGTGGGAGATCCAACGAAAAAGGAAAGAAGAATGATAATAAGTCAAAGAAGGGTAGATCCAAATCCCATGGGAGTTCTAAGACTCCTGGAAAGTCCAAGGAAAAATGTTGGAACTATGAAAAATCTGGGTACTTCCGGAGGGACTGCAAAGAACCGAAGAAGAAGAAGAAAGGCTCAGATTCAGCTTCCAAAAAATCTCAAGAAGATTGAGATGCTTTTATTGCAGCTTTGGCAGCCCATGCATCTGATTATGTGTGGTTGGTAGACACGGGTGATTATTTTCACATGACCTCTCATTGAAATTGGTTCTCAAAATATGAAGAGTTTGATGATGGAAAGGTGTACTTGGGTGATGATTGTCACCTAAAGATAGTTGGGAACGGAAGGGTCACTATCAGATTTCCTGATGGATGAGTAAAGGGAATCAATGAAGTTATGCACATTTCAGGTTTGGCATGAAACCTATTATCTATAAGTATGTTGAATGATGTAGGTGTGCAAGTTGTCTTTTCGAAAGATGGATGCAAGATGATGAGAGGTTCTATGGTGCTCGCTAAAGGTACTAGGAGAGGTACTTTGTTTCATCTTGATGCATGCATTGCTCAGTGCAATAGTTATTCTATTTCAAAGAAGAGAGAGGCTATCACTTCATCCCCACCATCTGAATGAGCAGTAAAGAAGACTATGGCAATGGGTTTCGATGGTAGTGTAGTAATTGTACCTAAGGGTGCAACCACTTTGGAAGGCAAGCTTCCTATAGAAAAGACAATGTTGTGGCATATGAGATTTGGTCACATTGGTGAGAAGGGTCTTAGGACCTTGAAAACTAAAAATCTCATCAAGGGGCTAAATGATTGTAATCTCGAATTCAATTTCTGTGAACACTGTGTTTATGGTAAGAAAAATAGTGTTGAATTCTACTCCAGTTCTCACAAGTCTTCTAGACTTTTGGATCATATTCATTTTGATGTATTTGGTCCTGTAAAAGTTCCTTCTATCTCCAGTTCTATATATTTTGTATCTTTTATAGATGATTATAGTAGAAGGACTTGGATATATTTCCTGAAAAGTAAGACATAGGTTTTTAGTCGGCTCAAGGAATTTAAGGCTCTTGTGGAGAATTAGACTGGTAAAAGAATCAAGTGTGTGAGAACTGATAATGGTGGTGAGTTTTGTTCCATAGATTTTGAATAGTTATATAAAGAACAAGGAATTGAGAGACATAAGACAACTCCTTACACCCCACAGCAAAATGGAGTTGCAGAGAGAATGAACAGGACACTGATGGAGAAGGCTAGGAGTATTCTTAGTGGAGCTGGTTTAGAACAAAGGTTTTGGGCCGAAGTTGTGGCCACTGCTTGCTATCTGGTTAACAGATCTCCTACATTAGCTCTTGTTGGTAAGACACCCATGGAGGTGTGGTCTTGTAAGAAGCCTTCAATTAGACATCATGTTTTTGGTTGTGAAGCTTATGCACATATTCTAAAGGAGAAAAGATCTAAGTTGGAAAATAGAGTTGTCAAATGTATTTTCATCGCATAGAGTCTTGGTGTGAAAGGATACAAGCTTTGGGATCCTGTGACTAGTAAGGTGTTGCATAGTAGAAATTTTATTTTTAGAGAGCTAACATCGTCTCCTATTGTGCTACAACCAGATGAAAAAGAAAAGAAAAAAGATGTTGTTCAGTTTCCTCCTACCCCTTAGAAGACTGAACAGAGAGACCATGTTGGGTCTAATGATGAGGAGAGCTCTAGCAGCTCTGATAGTTTGAAAGAAGAGGAAGAAAAAACTCAACCCCAGCCCTTGAGGAGATCCGCAAGAGAAAGAAATCAACCAGAAAGGTTTGGTTATTCTATGTTAGATTCCAGTTGTGGTTTTGCTTCGATTACTAACACTGATGAGCCTAGATCTATGAAAGAGGATTTGGGCATGGAAGATGCAGGTTCTTGGATTGAGGCTATGGATGATGAGATGGTTTCATTGGAGAAAAAAAAAACTTGGGACCTTGTACCTTTGCCTAAAGAGAGAAAATCTATTGGTTGTAAATGGATGTTCAAGAAGAAATTCTGTGTAGATGGCAGTGTTGAAAGGTACAAAGCTAGCTTGGTTGCAAAAGGGTGTTCACAGGTAGAGGGAATAGATTATGGTGAAATATTCTCTCCTGTTGCAAAGTTGACATCCATTAGATTTTTGTTATCTCTTGCTGCATCATATGATTTAGAGATAGAACAAATGGATGTGAAGATAGCTTTCCTTCATGGTGATTTGGAGGAAGAGATTTATATGTCACAGCCAGAGCACTACATTGTTAAAGGTAAAGAATCCTTAGTTTGCATATTAAAGAAATCTCTATATGGTTTGAAGCAATCTCCTAGGATGTGGTACCTTAAGTTTGATGCCTCTATGTTGTCAATTGGATTTGTAAGATCAAAATCAGATCATTGTGTTTATTTTAGAGTTGAAAATGATCGCTTTCTTATTGTTGCATTATATGTTGATGATATGTTGTTGTTTGGGAAGGGTAAGGGTATGATTTCTATTTTAAATATTAGTTGTCAGCACAGTTTGAGATGAAAGATCTTGGGGTAGTAAGGTACATCTTGGGTATGGAAATCAATAGAGATAGGTCTAATAGAAAACTTTGGTTGAGTCAGAGTAAGTATCTAAAGTCTATGTTGGACAGGTTCATCATGGCAGATTGTAGACCACTATGTGTTCCTATTTTAGTGGGAACAAATTTATCTATAGATGATTGTCCAAAATCTCCTAGTGAGGAGGAGGACATGAGTAGAGTACCTTATGCTAGTGCAGTTGGTAGTCTTATGTATGCTATGGTCTGTACTAGACCAGACATTGCCCAAGTAATAGGAGTCCTGAGTCAGTTTATGGCTAACCCTGGATGGATACATTGGGATGCAGTTAAGTGAGTATTCAAATATTTGAGGGGTACATCAGATTACTCCATATGTTACCCTGGCAACTCTTTTGGATCTCTGCATTTAGTTTGTATTCATGGGTTTGTGGATTCATATTGGGTAGGTGATATTAACAGCAGGAGATCCACCAGTGCTTATGTGTTCACTATGTTTGGTGGTGCCATTAGTACTTATGTGTCCACTATAGAAGCTGAGTACATGGTTGCTACTCATTCTTGTAAGGAAGCCATTTGGCTTAGGAGATTGTGTTCTGATGTTGGTATTGATGCAGAATAGATTACTATTTAGTGTGACAGTCAAAGCGCTATTTTCCTTGTGAAGAATCCAACTTTCCATGCCAGAACGAAGCACATTGATGTGCAGTTTCACTTTGTGAGAGATATGGTGGAAGATGAAAAGGTAAATTTGGAGAAGGTAGATACTATGAAGAATGTTGCAGATGCATTAACAAAACCAATGGGCACTGTGAAGTTCAGATGGTGTTCAGAGTCTATGGGCCTTTTGGCCTATAGCGTTTAGTTCCTGTTATGTTCCTATTGCTCTTACAAGGTGTTCGACAAGTGGGAGAATGTTAGGAATAAGGTGTGTCAACCTTGGATAATTCCTATTCTTATTATTTGTTTTGTAAAATGTATTTCTTGCAAATAATGTAATTAAGTGTGAGTGTACATGTCTAGTTGGCATGTTGATGTGTCACTCCACTTGATGTGTCGGCATCTTGAATTGTGTATAAGGAGATCATGGTTGGAACGGTTATGACAGATTCCTATGATACGTAAGAGCTATTTCTAGAAGATTCAATGACAAGTGAAGACATGCAAGACATGTGGCAACTGATAAAGTAGAGTACTATACATTCTTCCACAATCGTGGCGTTTGGGGTTCCTATTTTCTCAGAGAATGGTAAAACCCTAATATGGCTATCTTTGGAAGTTTCCCTAAAAAGGAAAGCGCATGATATAAGCATTTTTTAGGGATCCAGACTGTGATAGAAAAAGAGTGTATTATTGGTATGATCTAGTGCTATTGGATTTTTCTTTGAGTGTCGATTGTCTCCTGAAAGAAATTGCATTGCAAGTGTGTTGTAACCATTGTGTTGAAGATAATACATTATGTAGGTTTTGGAGTGCTGGGGTTTTTTACCGAAAGGTTTTCCCCAAGGTAAATCATTGTGTCATTCTCTATTTTCTGTATGCATGATACTTTCCTTTAGAGATTAGTGTAGGAAGTTGTTTCCGCACCTGAGTTTCCTTACACTATCTATGAACCATTCAGATTTCTTATCAAATTGAGATACTAATGATTTTTCCTCATGCATAGATTCATCATCCTTAATAGAAATGAATCCAATTTCATCAAAGTTATCATCCTCATCATCAGATATTCCTTCACTAGCATAATAAAATTCCTTATCCTTTGAGAACTTAGACTTGAAAAACTTAGGTTTGTGTTTTGGAATTCTTGTAGGACATCTAGATGAAAAATGACTGATCTTATTACATGAAAAAAATTTCGAAGGTAATTTTCCTTCAAAATTACCCTTACCTCTCTTTTCTCTTCTGGCAATCAGTGCAACAATTTCATCTAGCTTTCTTTCTTCTTCATGTATTTGTTCCCATTCATCAACATAGGATGCAAGTTCTTCTTTCAGATCATTACATCTT
This sequence comes from Thuja plicata, assembly GCA_018584345.1. Classification (NCBI taxonomy): domain Eukaryota; kingdom Viridiplantae; phylum Streptophyta; class Pinopsida; order Cupressales; family Cupressaceae; genus Thuja; species Thuja plicata. The sequence goes on from MU226428.1 coordinate 2,934,942, forward strand.
GTGCTTGCATTTCTAGATAAGGTCTTCTTGTTCTTGTGCATGGTTTCCTTGAATGATGACTCTACTTTAGGTAAAGTGTCTCCCAATTTTGTGGCCTAAAATGTAGTTAATTTTCCAATCAACATCTCTTTGGTCAAGTTCGGTGTCAAAGGTATGATCTCCTCTATAGCCTGAATCTTAGTTCTGAATGCAGATGTCAAAGATCTTAGTATCTTTGCAATTACTTCTTCTTCACTATAAGTTCCTCCTGAGTTCCCAATACCAGTCACCACCTCAGTAATTATTTGTGCATATGCTCTGATGTTCTCATCTTCTCTCATCTTTAATGATTCCATCTTTTTCTTCTAGTTCTGTAACTTTGCTTGCTTTGTAAATTTGTGTCCAACATATAGTGCTTCTAGTCTTTTCTAGATTTCGTGTGCAGAATCCAAGTCCTTTACTTTAGTGAATTCTCCTTCTGATAGAGCGCTGATTAAGGATTCCCTTGCAACTATATTACATGAAAATAACTTCTCATATTTAAAAGCCTTCTCTAATTTGTCCTCAGCCGCTAATTTTTCTTTCTTCTTTGTGATCATCCAATAGTCAAGTCCTAGACACATCAAATGTGTTCTCATCTTGTTCTGCCAACTCTCAAAGTTTTTAGGATCAAACTTTAGACTATCCTTCCTATAGTAAGTCATTTTTAGGATTACCTCAAGCTGTTAAACTTTCTCTCTGAGGACAAGTAGCTCTGATACCAATTGTTAGGAATAACATTCCATAAGATAACTAAGAGGGGGGTGAATCAGTTGTGATATAGATTTTTAAAATTTATACTTTATAAACCATATCTACAAATGTAAATGATAAAATAGTAATAGAAAACACCAAAACACAATATTTATTGTGGAGGAAACCCTATTAAAGGTAAAACCCTGGTAGGAATTAACACCCACAAATTATGTACTAAGAGTATAGTATCCCTATTAAAAGATATTAGCCCTGTTAGGATCTTGTTACAACATTATAGTACACAGTCCCTATTAGGAGTCAAAGGAAATAGTAGGATCACTACCAAGGCACACTTACCAAATAAGGTTAAAGCCACCATCAAGGATTTACAATCAGCACAAGTGTATAAAGCAAATACACAATCGGAGATTTGTTTGCCAACAATTGTCTTTTCTTGATTAATTCCAATGAAGTATCAACTCTGATTGCATCCAGAAGTCAACAAGATTTGTAGATTTCACACATTCCTTCTCTTCTTCTCTTTGTCACACTTCTCCACAAGAATATATCCTCCATATATACCCTTGCACAATAGCTTATTAGGTCGATCAATTAAGCTTTCCTAATACATAATTAATTAGGTCGACCAATTAAGGCTTTCCGTCATAAAAACAATTACATATCCCCTTGCTAAGATACACATGACATCTAAGACAAGTATACAACATTTAAAATTCATCACATACACTTTCAGATCCGCAATGCATGCTCACAAATAATTCCACACGCTACATGTCTGAAGTCGGCTAGGAAATAGGTCTTCTCCAAAGTACACACCACAACTGACATCATCCGTCTTCAATCAACAATCAAACACAACCAATTACTATAACATATGTCTACTATCCATAAGTAAGCTTGCAAGTTCTGAAATATCTTCATCAGAAAGATATACCCGAAACACAAATACCTTCTCTATCTAGAATCACACTTGCAGTCGAGAGAACTAATCTTCACCAAATGAACTATAACATCCACAAAATGTATCATAAAGTCAATCAACCTTAGGAGTAAGGTCAGGACACATCCTTCTGCATAAATCCAACTTCAATCCTTCTAAATCATCTGTACATTGTCTATACACTCGTTCCAGTTAAGTAGTCAGTTTGTCTTCTCCATAGAAGTATATGTTGACATCAATGACAAAACATGAATATAAATAGCATGATCAGTAACCAAAATTGATATCATCCAACATGTCCAGTCTTGCATACCATTCCCTTGGTGCTTGTTTCAGTCCATACAGTGCTTTCTTCAATCTGTAAGTCATGTTTTCATCATCTGTCAAAGGAAAACCATCAAGTTGCTCAATGTAAACTTCTTCTAGATTACCATTCATGAATGCTGACTTCACATCCATCTAATAAACCTTAAATTCTTTATGTGCATCATAAAAAAGGAATAATCTCATAGCTTCCAATCTAGAAACAAGAGAAAATATTTCTTCATCGTCTATGCCTTCTTGTTGTGAGTAGCCCTTACATGCCAGTCTAGCCTTGTTTCTTACCACTGTTCCTGCCTCATCCATCATGTTTCTGAAAACCCATTTAGTGCCAATCACATTTTTGTTCTTAGGTCTTGGAACCAATTCCCAAGTATTATTCTTCTTTATTTGTTCTAGTTCTTCTTCCATGGCTTTAGTCCAAGACTCATCTCTACATGCTTCATCAGTAGTCTTTGGCTCAACTTGAGAAATCAAATAGATCTCATCTCTAACTCTAGATCTAGTCATCATGTCTTTGCTTGCATCACCAATAATTTGATCTTCACAATGGTTCTTCTTAACATACCTTGGTGTCTTCAATGTCTTGGTAGCTTCAGTCTGTTCATCTTCAATCTCATCTTTAATCATTAAAGATTCTTCAAGTTCAATTGTAACCTCTTTTTTTTCTGTAATCTTACCACAATCATATATCCTTTCCTGAATCTAAAACTTTTCATCTATCCTCACATTGTCACTTTCAATCAATTTCCTAAATCTTAGATTAAAACATTTATAATATTTAATCTTATTGGAGTAACCAAGAAAGATTCCTTCATCAATTCTAGCATCAAACTTTCCCATCTCATCATCTCTCTTGATATAGCATTTACTTCCAAATATTATGAAATATTTCACATTAGGTGTATGATTAAACCATAATTCATAAGGAGTTTCATTTGTACCTTCTCTGATTTGAATTCTATTTAGTGTGTACACTACAGTCCCAACTACTCCTCTCTAGTGAACATGTGACACATTTCCTTCCAAAAACATGGTCCTTGCAACATCTAATATAGTTCTATTTCTTTTCTCTACTATCCCATTTTGTTGTGGAGCTCTAGGGGTTGAAGTTTGTCTTTGTATTCCATTTTCTTCACAGTATGCAATAAACAGCTATGATGTAAAATTTCCTCCTATGTCTGATCTCAAACACTTCAACTTTAAACTAGATTGATTCTCAAATTTTTCTTTAAATAACTTGAATTTTTCAAATGCTTCAGATTTCTCTCTTAAATATGTAACCCACATCATTCTAGAAAAGTCATTGAAAAATAGTATAAACTACCTTTCACCATAGTATGATCTTGTTCATGTAGAACCACATAGATCTATATGTACTAGATCCAACTTCTCTTTAGCTGATTAAGCTTTTCTTTTGAAATTTATTCTAATCTTCTTCCCCATAACACATTCTCTACACATAGTGTTAGACGGATTTACAATCTTATGTAGATCTCTTATAGAATTAGTTGTACTTGCCTTCACAATGTTATCAAAGTTAACATGACAAAATATTCTGTGTTGTTAGCATACATGTTTGTCTTTCTATAAATTATCAATTACTTTCTCTAATCCCATGAAAAACAAAAATCTCAAACTAATAGTTGAATTATAATATTTAGATTTATAATTCTCTGAATTAAGGTATATCTCCCTACTTGATTTTCAATGAATTCTGACAATCACACATTGCTTTTGCAAACACACACTTTTAACCAGAAAGTGAATAAGGCTTTTGCAACATTTCATACATCAACATGTCATGAAAAATGAATAAAAGATAGATATTTCAACACTAAATGAAGCTCACAGACTTCAATCTCAAAACTTATTGAAAATAAAACTATACTAAAACAAGCTACAAAAAAATCCACTTGAAATAAATTTTTGATATTTAAGAAATATCCCAACAGAGATGAATATGCTAACATAAACCAACCGATTCACACAGCATAAATTTTTGTTCCATTCATATCAAAAATATACTTCCAAGTTTCTTTTTTGATTAACAAACTAACTTAAAGATACTAAAAACTATTAAGTCTTGCCTTAACTTAACCAAAATTGTCATCCCCCAAATATAGATTATCCTGACTATAAGTAGCCATCAGTCTTAGGAAATTGGCACTGACATCCTAAGATACACTCTACAGGATTTAGTATATAATTTTTTCGCAAAACCGCCCAAATTCAAAGAAAACATAAACTAAGAAAAACTACCACTACACTGTGATCTGTGAAGCATGATCACAGATTGGTGGATATTGGTCCTATGAGGTGTCAACAATGCAAGAGATCTTCCATTCTTTATGTGCCTTTGCAATGTTGGTGATCGTGGGTTGATGTGGCAAGGTCATGTGAATTACCCTTTGCTTCAGAAAATTATTATCCTTGTGGACCTAGGAAATTTTTTGTATATGCACCTCGAGGTGATCGGTACATACTACCAGCATGGCTTCCATATTGGCAAGGGCCGTGAAATCATCTGGGGAAATTTATTTAGCATCTTTGATGATGGAAATATCATGTTCAAACTCCAATAGAAATTCCTATGCTCCTTTGATACTTTGAGTATCTTCTTTTATAATTGAAACATTCAAACATTTGAGATCTTTTTGCATGGTATCCATCGACCCCTTCAATTCACTCAATAGGTAGGTGGTCCTATCATGACCAGAATTAATAATTGAGTTCCTCCACTCAATACTCTTGATTGAGACGTAGAGAGTATCTTCATCCAATCATGGAACAGTTTTCTCAGATAGGAATTTACTCACACCATATTTCTCTATTTCATAGAGCTGATTCGTCACTTTTAGCCATTTTTTGTTCTTTTTTTCTCACTCTACTGATTCCACCAGAATCTCAACAACAATTAAACTTAAAACTTGATGAGTCTTAACCAACTGATTGATGTAATTGCTTCCTTTCTGTACCATGGCTTGGATCCATTTAGTGTAGGCATCTACAATCAATTTGTTTTTCTGAATTTCATCCCGGGTTTTCCTAACCTTTGGTGAACATGGGTCAAATGACTATGAATCTATAGTCAAAGGGAGAGGGTTAGGGTCCCAAAATTATTGAATGAATTCAGCCATATTTTTTATTGTTTCTTTCAACTCATTCTTATCCTTTTCATCCTTAAAAGACCCGTGTATGATCTTTTTTCTAGACTTTTCCAAGTGTTTTACATTAGAAACTCTAGTTGAATATCCAAGATCTATCTTCTCTATTCAAAAGTCATCTGCAGTAGCTTCAGAGAGTTCCTTATCATTCTTGGGAACTACACATTCAACATACTGTAACACCCCAAAATTGGCACCTAACAACCTAATCAATTTTGGTGCATTTTCTCATCCTCGAAGTCCTATTGTACTAGGCAAATTCTTCTCCTAAACGACTTTAATTGACTGAGTTTCAAATGCA